>KZ454389.1:335690-392088 GCA_002786265.1 Apostasia shenzhenica
AGTGGGTGTGGAGCCTTGTCAAACTCAACATTACCATCGAAAGCTTTCTTTTTTTTGCGAAACACATGATCTCGAGGCAACCACTTTCTGTGACACATGTAACATAATTTTCTTCCATGTTTTAAATACTGTGCATTAGTCTTATCACCACAAATAACACATGCATAATAACCTTTAACACTACATCCCGCCAAATTACCATAAGCTGGATAGTCATTCACAGTCCATATAAGTGCTGCCCTTAACGTAAATAGTTCATGCCGGTAAGCATCATATGTCTGCACTCCTTCTTTCCATAACTTTTTAAGATCATCTATAAGTGGAGAAAGATAAACATCTATTTTATTACCAGGTTGCTTCGGTCCAGATATCAACAAAGTCAACATGATAAATTTACGTTTCATGCATAAATTAGGAGGTAAATTGTAAATAACCAAGAAAACAGGCCAACAATTGTATTGACTACTTTGAACACTGTGCGGATTAAACCCATCAGTGCACAGCCCAAGTCTTAAATTCCTCGGATCTTCAGCAAAATTTGGAAATCTAATATCGAAAGATTTCCATTATGATGAATCAGCAGTGTGTCGCATCATTCTATCAAAAATACGTCCTTCACCATCAGCATGCCAAGTAAAATTTTTAGCATATTCTTTATTTTGGAATAGTCTTACAATGCGTGGTATCGGGGGCAAATACCACAAAACTTTTCCTGGAATTCCGACTTTTTCTTTAATACCATCTGCACACAGTTTCCACCTTGATTTCCCATATTCTGGACATTGTTCTAATCCACTATACTCATTCCGATATAAAATACAATCATTAGGGCAGGCATTAATCTTCTCGTAATGCATTCCTAACTTACGAAGCATTTTCTTTGCTTCGTAAGTTGAATTGGGAAGTTGATTGGGAGGTGGTAACATATCTTTTAAAAGAATAAGCAACTCTGTAAAACACTTGTTGCTTAAACCATTTGCTGCCTTTAAGTTAAACAAACGTATTAGTGCGGAAAGTTTAGTAAAACTTTTACAGTTAGGATATAATGGACTCTTAGCCTCTTGAAGCAACTCTTCAAACTGTTCTTGAGCTTCTGATAAATTATTTTCAATATTCCAAACTAGATCTTCCATTCTATCTTTCTCGACTGTATTTTCAATGTTAACAGTACTAGCACATGTAGATGACGTATTTCTCCCAATATTATTCAATTCATTTGTTACAGATTCACTGTGCCAAATCCATCTTTCATAAGTCTCATCAAATCCATGAAAAAATAAATGATCTTTCACAATATTGACTTCAAATAATTTCATATTTCCACATCTCAAACACGGACATCTTATTCTGCCATTAACTAAGCATTCATTTTTCTGTGCAAAATCTATAAAGGAATTTACTCCATTATCGTATTCAAATGATCGTCTATCCATTTTAATCCAAGATCGATCCATATATAACTACCTATATGATAAGGCATAATATAATTAATATAACTAATATGTGTTAATTAATTCAGCTTACATACAAAATAAATTCTACTTATACATAAGAATGAACATGTAAATAAACTGAAAAAAAAAATGAAATAAGTATTAATTACCTTATGTGAAATTAAGAAGAAATGATAAGTGAAATTTTTGAATCCCAATATTTTGAAATTAACCTGAAAAAATAATAACAAAATTAAGAAAACAAGAAAGTAGATTTACCTTAAAAAATTAATTTTTTAATACAAATATTTCGGTCAAAAACAAAAATGAAGAAGAGGAAGAAAAAATGGTGGAAGAAGGTGAAGTTTGCTATGTCCGACTTCGGCGGGGGTGTAGGGCCGGGAATAAGGCTAGATCCGGGGTCGGCTGACGTCGGCGAGTGAGTAGGGCCGGGAATGCGGCTAGATCTGGCGTCAGGTAGGGTGTAAGGCCGCAAATGCGGCTAGATCTGGCGTCGGGTAGGGTGTAGGGCCGCAATGAGGCGTAGAACTAGGGTTGGTGAGGGTGTAGGACGATGTCGGCGTAGAACTAGGGTTTTTCCGTTTGAAACAAATGAGCAAAATGAAATCCAAAGAGCGTATATAAAACCTTTAGTCCGTGTCGGCGAAGGAGTAGGGCTGCGAATGCACCTAGATCCGACGTCGGCGTGGAATGTCCGGCATCGGCGAATGTGTGAGAGAATGACAGCTCAAAAAGAGGAAGATGGAAGAGGAGATCGCGACGCGAGCACCTTGATCCGGCTAGGTGAAGGCCACCGGCGAAGAGCTACCCTCGTGAAGTCCACCGGCGAAGAGCTACCCTCGTGAAGTCCACCGGCGAAAAAAGCTCTCGCGCGATTAGGGTTCCGTTTGAAACAAATAAGTAAAATGAAGAGGAATTTGGTATATAAACTCTTTAGACGGCGGTTGGCACGGCCAACCGCCGTATAAAGGTATACCTTAGACGGCGGTTGGCGTAGCCAACCGCCGTCTATATGTATCAATCTGGGCCGACCTGAGGTCGCCCTCAGGCCGACCTGCCTCCGCGACCCTCGACAGAAACTTTGGGTCATTTGGGGGATTTTTTCAGGTTAGTATACATTAGACGGCGGTTGGCTTTCACAACCGCCGTCTAAAGTATAGACGGCGGTTGAATTGCGCAACCGCCGTCTAATGTACTATCATTAGACGGCGGTTTCTCAGGCCAACCGCCGTCTATAGATGTCGACCTGAGGTCGACCTGCCTCGGCGACCTTCAACAGAAACTTTGGTCATCTTGGGGATTTTTTCAGGTCGACCCTAGTTATACACGGCGGTTGATGAATCAACCGCCCTCTAAAGTTGACACTTTAGAGGGCGGTTGGTGGTGTGAACCGCCGTAAAAAATATATCTACGGCGGTTTACATTGTGAACCGCCTTATAATGTTTTGTCGGAAAGATTTTGCAGCGGTTTTTCATTTCAACCGCTGTTATAAATGTGCCGTAAAATGCATATATTGTACTAGTGAATATAAAACGTTTAATAAAAAACTGAACCACAGCTCAAAGATGAGCTTCAAAATGAAAGTACTTTTGCTGAAATGAGATGAAAACTAAGCTAGAGTTCGCTAGAACAATATAAAATTAAAACTACAACTTAGCGAAATAAACGAACTAAAAGCAGTACTGCGAAAAAGGAAAGAAATAGATCAAGCTTAAGGTCTTGCTACTATTGATGCTCGGCGAAAAAGCTTCAAGCTTCGTGTTGTGATCCTCTCTGCCATGGACACCTAACAGCCCAAGCCTTCCTTGCCCTTGCACCCAGCCAGCCACATTTCCGAGCACACCTCCTGCCAGCTCTAATGGCTTCCATTATAACTATATAATATAATCTTTTCTTCTCCTTGTCTCATAATAATTTTTAAAAAAAAATTTCATGCAACAACTTCATTAATTTGATTTTAATTTCCCTTGACTATTTAAAGAGCTAGTTGATATTTTTCATGATCAGCTATCAATATATAATTTGACTTTGGCGCTTCAAAATTGGTATTTTATACTTTGATCTCGCCCATTAACATTTACGTCGTAATGTCACCTACAAATATTCATGAAAAATATATCTGAGTAGTAACTTGATTCTAAATTAATATCATCGAAAAAATTATACAATAAAATATTATTTAGATTTTAATAATATATTGATAATTCAATTTATATACTAGAAATATAAAAATTATGCTCAAATGACATAATATTGCTCTTAATTTGTATTTATAAATATATTTAACTGTTCATACAAACGCAATATTTTGATCTTAACAATCATAGTGGTAGGGACATAACCATGAAAAAACTGTTGGAAGGTAGCAAGCACAATACTGTTGCGAAATAATACGCAGCAAAAAATTCGGATCGCCGGACATGCAGTTAGCCAAATAAATCGTGCCAGATAAGTATGAGAAATAATGACAATAAAAGAACGAAACAACCACAAGAACACCAAATTTACGTGATTCGGAGGTATTCCTCCTACATCCACGGGGAGAGCAGAGAGACTTTATTATGTAGAAAATCAGATAGAAAGAGAACCTTACACTAATCACTTGGTTCTCGATCTCAGACGGGATACAGAAATAGGATCTTTTCTTCTTTCAGATTAGACAATCCAATCGTAGCCGATGAAGAAGATCCAAGAAAAATCACATTCATAGCCGATGAAGAAGATCCAAGAGAAATCACTACTGAAAATATCCAAGTGAATTACATATTCATGTTTCCCAAGAAGAAGCTTGAGAACTTGCAGCCTTCCACCAGAAATCCTCATAATCCCCTCTTTTTTTCTGTGTCTCTCTCTCCAATTTTTTCAGCTTGCTTGATCATTCCGTATTTATAATAGTAGCTTATAACAAATCTTGTATCTGATTTTCATAAAAATCTCAACAGCTTAACAAATAATCCTTATAATTGGATTATTTAATTATTTTTTAAATCACATTTTAAAGCAATACTACCTAACTTAGTGAGGTAGAAGAAAAAACTTGAAAAGGAGGAAAAAATTTTAACTTGTCATATTCTTCATACTTAAAATGCTGACTAAAATGATTATTTATACTAAACAAAGTGACTCTTGAACTTGCACACATTCATTAGTTTAACAAGACTTAAAAAAATATATTTAAAGCAAATAAACACATAATTTCGATTTTATGAGGTAGCTGAATAATCTTCACTAAAATAGCTATAACTCCCTCCATACATTTCAGATTGTCTTACCGATGGTGAGAGTCTCATCTTTTCTTCTTTCGACTCATTGGACTCCCGCAGGCCCATTTCTCCGATGAAATCATCACATGGGCTCCGCCTCTCGTCTGTGCATTCTTCTTCTGGCTTGTTAAGCTCCGCTTCTCACAACCGGCCCTCCATTTCTCCTTTTTTTTATTTTTTCTTTGATCGCACGAGAAAACCTCGCAATTTCAAAAATATATCCCACAAGCAAAGAAATACGCTTTCTCCCTCCCGAAAACTCTCACCGTTATATAGAGACTATATAACACATGCACCAACTCTGAAGTTCACTCACAACTATCAAGTTGAATATTCTTTGATCCTCATTTGATAAAGTTGTATAGTAGTTTATAATGTACTCTACATTCATATTTTTTCCTCCATCAAGAGAAAACAGGAGTTTTTGGAAGACAATGGACAAACTACCATTGTCCACGATGTTGTGTTGTCTGGAAAAAACATAGAAACAATATTTGAAGGATTGAAATGACTTGTGCCCTTTCGGATATTTTGAAACATCGAGCATGATTTTAAGGAGAAGGTACAATTGAAAGGACGCTTCGATGTCCGTGCGCCGCTTCGGATTTCGAAACTGTGAGAAAATGGATGGCCAGATTTGGCTTGCATGCCGATCAATACGATCAGACGGTCAGAAGACCAAAAGACGCGACTATATCTCCTCGTAAAGCCGGTTCATGAGAAGGGAACTTTTGAAATGCCAGCACCTTTTCTAAAACCCTAACTATTTGGAAATAAGAAAAAAAGAAGATTTGGTTGGAATTTTTAGTGATTTTTGAAAAATATGTATGATGTGAAATAAAGTAAGTTGGTTATATTAAAAATTATGTATGATGTGAAATAAAGTTGATTGATTTATTGAGAATTGTGTTGGATGTCAAATAAAGTGATTGTTTAATATTGAAATTTGTGTGAGATGAGATATAAAATACTTTTTTAATTTTTTTTAAAATAAATTTAAGATTTTGGCCATGGGTAATTTTAGCCATGATTTTTAGTCCATTGCCAAACAGAGCCTAAGATCTTCCTCTGCGCTCGGCTTGGTTTCCAGATTCCACAATGAGAGCGTGAGAGATCGAGTGGGTGGAGTTAGCCGAGCAGTTCCTAGGCGACTCTAGATATCAGGAGAGCCTGATGATGGAGCACGAACTATAAAACCTAAAACCCAAAATTTTTAAATCCTAAATTTTTAACTATAAAACCCAAAACCAGCCTAAAGTAAAACTTGACGAAAAAAAAAATTAAAAAAATTATTATTGTTGTATACGATTTTTCATATTTTTGACATATATAGTTGGTTTAATTTTTTGTCAAGAAAAATAATAAACAAAATTTTGTATTACATATTATTTAATATAAAAATATATTAAATGATATTATTGATATAGTAAAATAAGTAATATACATAATTATGTAGATATAATATAAAATAAACTCATAACAGATATAATTAAAATATATAAAATAAACTTTATTCATTTAAAAAATTTACAACTAATATGCAAATAAATTATAAAAATACTATAATATATATTGTAAAATTAATGGCACATAAATTTAATTATTAAATAGAATGAGTTAATTATTATACATTTATAGAATATATGTAATAAAAAGTACTTAAATTAAATGTCTAATTTAATCAAAAGTAAAAAATATTTTAGGCAGTACAGCAGTTTTAACCAAACAGTTCTGCTTTTGATAGCAGCTTTTAATAGCAGTTTGCCAAACATATAAAACAACTTTAGATCATACCATTTGTACTATTAAGTCAACTCAGAATTTAAGACAGTACGAGGGCTCACTCTCAAATCGTCCTTTACAGGAATAGGTGTAGGATGTAGCAGACTGTACCTATTACGCTCCTCTTCTCCGAACTATAAATAAGGGGAAGGAGGAGAAGCTAAGGAGGTCTCTCTCTCTCTCTAGCTCTCTCTCTGGCCGAGCTGCGTCTTTCTCTCTACCTCTCTCTCTCTTGTATTCGTTTGGTCTCCATTTAGAGACCCTCAAGCTTTGTAAGAGAAGGGATTCAATTAGTGAATTTAAATCGCCTAGACGGCGTCGTAGTTTTTCCCCTGAATACTTGGGTTTTCACGTAAAAATTATCGTCTCATTTCATTCTATTTTGACATATTTTTTGCATCAACGCTAATGAAATTAATGATTGGAAGACTTAATTAATGTATTGTTTCTCAAGCTAGAGGGATTGATTTGATTTATTTAAAAATTGAAGAGAATCAGAGACAAATATGTCCAAGCTCGAGAAAATTATTTTCTTTTATGTTTGCTAAAATAATGAGATCATTAATACATAGGAAGAAAGAATCCAGAGAATAAATGCTTGCAGGACCATGAAGATTGTTGTTCTTATAAAGTTTTTTTTTTTATAGCAGTTTTTTCTTAAAGTTTATTGTAATTTTGATTATTATAATATAATATTATTTTAACATGCACAATTTTGATTATTATAATATAATATTATTTTAACATGCACAAAGAGACCCTTCATTTCTTTATCCAGCGATAAGGAGCTGCAATTTTCAATCCAATACACGAATTCGACCCAACTTAGTTAGATTATGGATTAACTTTATACATAAGTAAGTTAACTCGATTATTATTTGTGTAAGAGAAGAGTATAATTTAATTAATGAATTCAAATATGACCTGTTAATGTCTTGTTTATTAAAATTAATATTTTTTATATTAATTATTAATTTTATATCTCATAAATTAATTTAATTTACTATTTTTAATTAAACTTATATTTATATTAAATAAATGTACAAAACATTTAATTCATCAAATTTTTATAACTTAAAATTATAACAAATGGGTTGATAGATTAGATTGGATAACTAACTAACTTTCTAAAATACCTTCCAAAAAGTAATTTTTTATATCAATTTAATTACAGTGAGAAGGTTAAGTTCTATTCATTTTATATTATTATTTTTTAATATAAAAATATTAAATTAAATAAATAATAATATAAAAATAGCATAAAAATTAAGATAATATTTGCGTTTAAATAATGATATAAATAACGCTGAAATCTCCCTAAATTCAAAGGAAAAATAATAATGATATTAATAAATTGTGTGATACTCATTTAAATATTTGAGCTTATGCTCCAGAGATTTTTCTTTTTTTGATGAAAATCATATAAATTTAAATAATTAAAAGTGACAAATACAGATAATAAAAAATTAATATCATAAATCTGACAAAAATAACTAAGTATATATTTCATAATCTTTCAAACTAAACATATAAAATGACTAAACTCTTGATTGTTTCTTTTTGGTATGAAAATATCTAATAATACTATATTCTTTTTTAAAATTAGTAAGAAATAATTAATAGCATAAAGAGCCAAAATATCATCGTCATGTGAGTTAGCCATGATAAGCTCATGTATATAATATTTATAATTAATGACTTATTATTTTCTCTTTTTTTTTTTGGATATATAGCTAATTAACTTAATGAGTAAGTTGGTCATGAATCATCTCAAAGGACTAATTTTGTTGCGCTAAGGAGAGTTTTATTTGGGTATGTTAACTTGGTTAGCTGGAACATAGATAATAGTATTATTTAAATATTAATAGTATTAAGATATATAGTCTAGAAAACATTAAAGAAAATGAAGTATAAAAAGTAGTAAGATCAGATAATATCTCAATAGATGTTTGTAAATGCTTAGGAGATAAATGAGTTTATTAATTCATTAGATTGTTTAATATAATTTTAGAGACTAAAAAGATGCTAAATGAATAAAAAAAAGAATATATAATTGGTATCTATTTACAAGAATAAACGCAATGTATAGAATTGTGCCAATTATAAAAAGATTAAATTAATAAGTAATACTTTAAAATTTTGGGAGAGAAAATCAGCTTAGATAGTTCGAACATACAAATCTTAAGCGCCTGATTGATGCTCCTGTTATAAAAATCAAATTATTGGATCTTGCCTATATATTAAAAAAAAGAGGGATCGGAGATCAAAGATAACATAACAAGAAACTATTAGGAGTGATCATACTTACTAAGACTAGATAAGAATTTGGTAATTGATAGAGCGCAATAGAAACAAAAAATTCATGTAGCCGACCCCAAGTAGTGGGATTGAGGCTTAGTTGTTATTATTGTAGTAGTATTAAAATATATCTATATTATTTATAAATAATTGTTATTTAATTTAATATAATTTAATTAAAAATTGATCAAATTATTTATTTATTTTTGTTATTCTTTGAGTTTTTTTTCTTAGAGAATCATCTTACATCCGGCATCTCTTTATTACTTTAATTAGGTGATGCAAAGATATTATTCATTAATTTTGAGTGGTATTTACATATAATTTTAGATCGATAGTCTTATAAATATTAAAAATATAAATAATTTATTTTTCTATATAAAATGAATAAAATCACATATGCATAAGATGGTAAAAAATACTGTAAATTTTAGATATACATATATACATATGTACATCTATATATCCCAATAAGAAATATTAAACAATTAGAAGTTCAAATCATTTATTTTCTTATAATAAGAGCTCTTATGTTGCATTAATAATTTAGTTTTTTTTTATAACTACATTAAAAATTAGTTGTTCTTAAAAACTTAATAGATATGTACTTTATAAATGAAGGCAATTTAATTATTAATATACCTCGATCACATATATCTAATATATGGTAAAAAGATTTTATAGGAGGAGACTAATATTAGAGATAACTCATGTATAAATGATATCTCTTGAGATAGAAACATTGATGAAAGGTCTCAGAAGACAATGATTTAAGAGATTTACTTACAGAACTTGAAAATTTGAGAAAATTATATGTTTCACACTAATTTTCAAAAAAATTATGAAACGATTTATTGATGAATTTCTCATGGACTTTACAATTCCATAATAGTGGCTTTACTCGCACTAGGTTAATTTTAAAGTTGATTATATATGACTAATTAATGTAAACTAAAACTTTAGTTTTTAGAGGTTATTATTTTAAGGGTTTAGTATTAAGTCGCTAGTGTTAAAATAATTAAAAGGCATAGGGGTTTAGTGTTTTGAATTTTGGGTGATTGTTTTAAGGCTTATGATTTGAAGTATAATTAGATTTTCACCATGATTTTTAAAAATATGTGTGAAACATGTAAATTTTTCAGATTTCTATTTCCTATATGCAAATGGCCCAAATGAGTTTTAGTTCTATTTATTTTTTTGGGTTTGTTTCATCAGAAAATATTGTAATATTAATCTTTGTATGCTTTGGGTCAATGTGAGTCATTAAGCATGAGGATTCTATTTTTTAGTGAGTTGATTTGATTTGCGGGTCAATTTGTTTTCATTTCAATTGTTTTTGCCTTGTTAAAATGATCTTGGCGAGTTTTAGTTGACTAACTGGTTTAATAGATCCGAATTTAGTTTTATTAGAACTATTTTGACAGAAAAATTGGTTGAGACCAAATTCGAATTTTGGCTTGAGTAAGCTATTTGGCGGGTTTTGGTTTATCACTTGGTACACTACTCATGGTGATGGACTAGCGGGTGAATCATTATGTTTAGCTAGTCGATCAACTGTGGTTGACCAGTTGGTTGATTAGCTGTGGTGGTCGACCATTGATAGATTACAATTTTTGGTGATTGACCAGTTGTGGTCGACTACATAATTGGTCAACTAGTTGGTGCAATAGTGATTTCAATTAGTTTCCATATGTATTTGTTTTTAAGTTTGGTTGGCCATATGGTCAACCAACCACTATTTTGATAATTTTGGTAACTGTTTTTTGTTTCTTTTTAGGCTTGTTTCTTCCAATTTATTCAAGCCATTTTGAATTGATTTAAATAGCCATTGTGGCCTGAATGAAATAGGATTTTTAGATCTCAAAGGTTGCTCCAAGTCCTTGGTAAGTTGTTTTTGAAAACTGCTAATCTTCTTGGTGTTTTCTTGTTGATTTCTTTGTGATTCAAGTGGATTAAATTATTGTGCTCAAGGAACAAGAGTGATCTTTCATTGTTCATTTCATAAAAAGAGATTGATTAGGTGAATAGAATGAATGTGATATTATGCAGTGGTGTAGGGAACTTTCTTTATTGCCCTATGAAAAGAAATTGTGATTAATGGATTGAATTTAGTTATCTTCGGGCTACGGATGTAGGTAGAGAGAGGTGTTGAATCTCGTATATCATTTGTCTATATTTTTTCTTTATTGCTTTCATTTTTTTCTTACTTGTTATTACTAATTCGATTTTGGTTTTTGTTGTATGAATATTTTTATTTCCACATTATCTCCCCCCACACACTCCCCCTCTGCTTGCCTAAGAAAGGTGCTCATCGATGAACGTGGTTCATATATGAGACAAGGTCAGTGTTCTTTGTGAAGTATTATTTGAGAGGTAATCCTAGAATAAAGAAGTTCTTCGAGAAGGAATTCCAGAAACCGAAAAGTTTTCTTGTTCATTTATGTCCTCAACAATTGCTTACTTGGAAGTTGGACAAGCGATTTTGAGTCTCCATTAATTCACTGTTTGCGTACAAGCAAAAATATGAAGTTGTATATACGTCTATCCAAGCGATAAGTATCCCTTGAGAACGTGTAGTCATCATCTTTTAAGTGTTGAGCCAGCTAGAGTATTGACAGTGGCACGAGAGTTTGGTCGGCCTCCTCCATCCATGAAGAAGATGAAGGTCTAGTAAGTATTTTCAAGAAGGCCAAATAAGAGAAGAATCAGTCACAGATTTACTCTTCTTATTTGTCTAGTATCCACCTAGGCTTAGATGATGAATATTGTAATCCTTCGTAGACTCTCTAGGGAAGAAAAAATGAACTAGACTTGTAATCTCACTTTATTGTGGAAGCTTGCTGCTGGTGTTGGCTTTTGTATGTTTTCTTCTAAATTTGAGTTTCCCACAAAAAAATTCTCTCTCTGAGTTTTGTCTTTACTATATTTAGTCTACCTGCAGCTTCTTGAGATTCCGAGTGGAGGCTTCCGCCAATGTCTTCTTAAAAATTTGAAGACAGGCAAAAAGATTTTTCGTCTTTCCTCTGTTTGGCAATGGCCAAAAAAGTATGGCTAAAATTACCCATTATCAAAATCTTAAATTTATTTTAAAAAAACTTAAAAAAATTATTTTATATTTCATCTCACACAAATTCCAACATTAAACAATATCTTTATTTCACATCCAACACAATTCTCAATAAATTAATCAACTTTATTTCACATCATACACAATTTTTAATATAACCAACTTA
This sequence comes from Apostasia shenzhenica, assembly GCA_002786265.1. Taxonomy (NCBI): domain Eukaryota; kingdom Viridiplantae; phylum Streptophyta; class Magnoliopsida; order Asparagales; family Orchidaceae; genus Apostasia; species Apostasia shenzhenica. Next base: position 347,722 of record KZ454389.1, read on the forward strand.
CTTTATTTCACATCATACACATTTTTAAAAAATGACTAAAAATTCCAACTACATCTTCTTTTTCTTATTACCAAACAGCTACAAGACATAAAATCAAAAAGGGTCAGGATGGTAAACTTGAAATGACATTTTTTTTGTAGAGATTTCAATCAATCTCATTGGAAAGCCTGTAAAGGTGCAAATTGGAGAATGAGAGAAGACGAACTTGAAGGCTAGTGTCACCTTTGTCAATGACGACGGGTGTTCTGTAACATCCCGTGATCTCATTGTAGAAGTATTGTCCGCTTTGGCTTTAGGAAAACTGCGTGACTTGAGCGCTTTCCAGGAGGTCACCCATCCCAGTGCTACTCCAGCCCAAGCACGCTTAACTACAGAGTTTTCCATCACTAGCCTCACTGTTTTGCCCTAAAAGGCGCCTGTACTATTTGAGATCACGTTATCTACTTATACAGCTCAAGATCTCCCTCCCTTTCCGATATAGGACATTCTTCATGTGCCCCTCTCATCACTTATTATTCGACCTAGAAGCCTGCCAGGAGCCGCACTTTGCCTCAGTGATTCCTTTCTCTTAGGACATCACCCGGCGATCACTCACCGCCCTCTTCGACCACGAGCGTCACATGTTCTACCTAGTGTTGGCAACGTAATCAACGTGCTCTCTACGGCAAAAGCTACACAGCTTATACAAGAGGAAGACAATTGGATAACAAGGCCTTCTTGATCAAAGAGCTTGCGAACATAAAGATCAAGGAGGGAACTCTGATTGCTAAGAATCTAAATGTAGTTCAAAGTACTAGCAAATAACTAGCTCACTTCCAAGAAGATGGTCCTTAATCATGACATGCCATTCTTGTTACTAATCAGTTTCTTATTAGCAAGTTGAGAGACTGACTATTTCTCTGATCAGTAATCAACTCTGCATTGCATGATGCATTAGACATGATTAAACTAAAAGCATGCCCACCAACTAAAAAAAGGTCATCCTGAGTAACAGATTGTTTTCAACTCATCTTCTGATCTCATTCAAAAACATTATTTTCTAATACTGTCTCTCTCACAAGTCATACATAGATTATCCAATTAATTGCTATACTATCGATACATTTCTTCTCTCTCTCCTGGCCCTCTACATAGAGTTGTTGACTTAGCAGCTGTTGCTCGGAGTCTCTACTGATACTGGTTTGACGCGTTCTTCTTGGTAGAGATGAAGATATGTTTCTTTGCAAATAGAGATTTAATATGAGGAAGTTTTCCGAAGGTCAAGAAAATACGTGAAGAATAGGTGGGAGGGAGGGAGGGAGAGAGAGAGAGAGAGAGAGAGAGAATTCAGTACTCTAAACTATGGAGATTGTATCCCACGAAGATCAGCATACATCGCGCGCCAATGATTTGGGAGCTCCCCAAACTATGAAGAAGACAAAGAGATACACCCTTTTAGCCCTAAACGTTTTTTTCCTCCTCGTCGGCGCTAGCGGCAGCCCCATCATACTCCGCACCTACTTCATCCATGGCGGCAACAGGAAATGGTTCTCTGCCTTCCTCCAGGCCGCCGGCTTCCCCTTCCTTCTCATCCCCCTTCTCCTCTCCTTCCTCCACCGCTCCCGCCGGCAACCCTCTGCCGGCAGCCACAGGCTCTTCTCGCTCTCTCCCCACCTCCTCCTTTACAGCACCGTCATTGGAATCATGACCGGAGTCGACAATTTCCTCTACGCGTTTGGCCTCTCCTACCTCCCCGTCTCCACCTCCGCCCTCCTCTCCGCCACCCAGCTTGGCTTCATCGCCTTCTTCTCCTTCTTTATCGTCCAGCAGAAGTTCACGGCACCGTTGATAAATGCGATGGTGTTGCTGACCCTCGGAGCCGTGGTGCTCGGCGTCCACGCGAACGGCGATAGGCCAGAAGGAGAGTCAACGGCGAAGTTCTACGCTGGGTTCGTGATGACGCTGGGGGCGGCGGCGCTCTACGGGCTGATACTGCCGCTGGTGGAGCTGGCGTACGCCAAGGCGAAGCAGACGGTGACCTACACGTTGGTGATGGAGATGCAGTTCATAATTGGAATTGTCGCGGCGATTTTTTGCGCCCTGGGGATGGCGATCAACCACGATTTCCAGGTGATCATCAGTAACCCGCTCTACAATTCTAAGCTCAATATATTTTCATTTCTTTTACTCTTTTTATTTATCAAAAATATTTCTTTTTCTTTTCTCATATTTCCTGAAATCACAGTGTGTAAACCTCTACTATACTGCTTCTCTCTTACAAAGACATTAGAGAGACGTTTTGTTCAATATTATCTTAATGCTATTGTTAACACCTGGATTTCTCGTCGCATCTCAGCCATATACGTGGCACCCAGAGGGACCCTCTCAAATCTTGCTATCTGTGATCATCAATGATAATTGACTAATCAGATCTCTCCTTTGTAGACCTCGAACATCAATCTCGCTAGTTTGGCCTCCCACAACACCAGCCACGATGCTTAAGCTATAGCATTCCCCGAAACATCATATACGATGCTCCGGTTGTCGCTGTCAGATCGCCACGTCAGCATAACTTCTACTGAATAAAGATTCCCACGGGTCGCGAAAACCAAGAAGCCGTGTGCCTCAGTCACTATTGATGGTTTTTCCGAAAGCCGTCAATGGTGGGACTGTTGGTATGGGCTTGGTAGACAAAATACTCAGCCGTCCCACTCGGAGAATCTACTAAGCACCACTATAGCCCCTTATAAATACGAGACGCGCAAGAGGAGGACGCACATATAGTAGTAGATAAGTTAGAAGAAAGATTCCTCTGAGAAACGTTGGGGACGAAGCTTGTTATCAATCTTGTATTAGTCTTCTGATCAAACCTATTGAGTTTTAGTGGAACTTCCTTCACTGACTCTCCGGTAGACGTATGAGAATTCATTCCTGAACCACCTTAAATTTTTTTGTGTTATTCTGGATGACTATTATACCTCTTAATAATCAAACCCCTGGGCTAAACCCGCTACGTGCCACTGATTCTCGAAACTCTCATCTCTTTTTGTCAACATTCTTCTGGTGCTTTCATTGAGACCGAGAGGACAGTAGACAAAATACACAAAACCAACTCCATGGCTTAGAACGCCCGGGCTGCCGGGGAACCTTCCATTAAGGCTCCTAGAGGTGAAGGTTCGACCCCCGCTTCTAGACGCCGCACTGGACCGACCTCCTCATCTGAGGGGACCCAAATGGCAGAGCTGCATGAGATGCTGGCGAACCTCACCAACCTTGTCACCGAACTCGCTACTCAACAAGCAGCTGCCCTCCGACAGGTTCGTATGACCAACGCTGTTGTTGATTCGATCCCCCCTCCGAGCGCGGTGGCCCCTCTTCCCTCGTCGTCATTACATGCTCCATTCCCGCCGATCACTGCGGGCCTCATTCTGATTCCTCCACCGAATGCGGTGGTCCCAGTCCAGAATCTCCCGCCGGCTGCGGCAGTGCTCCCACCACTTCAACAGAGGTAGAGGGGAATCTCTGCCCTCCAACGGGCCCCCTCTGCCAGTCCTTTAGTACATCCCATCTTTCTAGGAGTAATCTCCCCCACCAGGAGGCAAGATGCCACCTTCCACCAATTCCTCTTTGTCCGCTTCACCCTCAACCTTCCCCCTTCCCCCTTGCTTTTTCTCCATTCTTAGCTGGGGGGAATACATTTTTTCTTGGCACCCAGGCCCTTCAATGCAAACCTGATGTCTTTTTTGTTTCTGAAATTCGGCCGTAGCCTATAATACTATAACAGTAAAAAGATACATCAGGTACAAAAGGTTTGATCCTCGTTGAGGATCGCACAAAAATCGAGTGGGAGGGACATGCCCCTACGCCACTCCGTGTCATCGAAACAAGAAAAAGGAAGCTACAAACCTGATGCCTTTTTTGGGCCTCTTGATAACAACGCCCCCTTCTGTGATGTCATTCGTCAAGCGCCAACTCCAGAGGACTTCAGACCTCCTCGTCTTTGAAGTGGGAGCTAATCGCCGGCTTCATTGGGCAAACCTGCATGGTTGTCTCTAACATGGTACTCGTCAACATCAAATAAGGAGAATAGAAGTGCCTGTGAGACTACACTAACCAATTCTTCGCTACTACGGTGGAATGGAAGACATTGACCCTGTCATCGCCATGCATAATTACCGCAGGGAATTGAAGAACGGAGATTTGTGCAAGTCTCTTCAGTTGTTGAAACCCAGAAGCTATCCCGAATTGGTCGCTAGCGCGAAGAATGGCCCAGAAGTCTTAGAAGTCGCGAAGAATGGCCCTCCCATTTGCTTCTAGGCCCAGAGCTGAAGAAAAGAGGAAGAAAAGACATCTGGACAATGAACCACAGGCCCCGATAGATCTAAGGGATCCTAAGCGCGACATCAAAGACAAGAAGTCTCGCCAGATATATGAACAGAAGCATTTCTTTTCATGACCGCTCAAGGAAGTTTATACGGTAGCTGTCAAGCAGGGATGGGTTCGCCCATCCGCGCCCAAACCAGCACCGCCAGCAAGCATAAACCTCGACAACTATTGTGAGCTGCACGAGAACTATGGGCACAAGCTCCATAAGTACCGCACACTCAAGGCCCTGCTTGATAATTAGCTGATCAGGGCAAGCTAGAGGAGTTCCTGCTCATGGCTTGCACCCTCGAAGCCGGCAGAAAGGAAACCCCCCACGAGGACATCTCGGGAGCCCTTGCGCCAGCTACCACAACCATGCCTGGCTTAGATCAAACAAGCTAAAGGTATACCCCCGCCACCAGAACCATCAACGTAATCTTCAATGTTGATTCTGCAACTACTCGCAGCCAAATCATCGAAGTTGCCTGCATCTCCCAAATCTTTGCTCCATCCCTCTTACTTCTTCCGGGAAGGGCGTGCCTCCCACCAGCAATCTTTACGATGATCCCATCATGGTCACCGTATGCATCGCCAACTCTAATGTCCGGCGAGTTCTAATCGACTCCATGACGACTTTCATAATCAAAAGATCTGTGATTTATGTGAAAAACACTAGATCAGCCTCAAATATACGTTTGTCTAGCATCCACACACTAATGGCCAAGCCGAATCCGCAAATAAGAATATCTTCAACATTTTAAAGAAGAGCCTGGATGAAGCAAAATCCCGCTAGCCCGAGGAACTGCCAAGTGCTCTGTGGGCATATAATACGACCACCTCAAAGGTCATATAAGAATCCCCTTTTTCTCTTGCCTACGGAATGGACACAGCTATACCTGTTGAATTGGAGCACTACTCTCCTAGAGTGGAAGCGGTAACAAGCTTTAGCCCCGATGACATGGAAGCCTGAATGCAGGAAAATGATGATTCACGATGTCTCTACCTAGATCTTCTGGAGCATAAGAGGCAATTGACAGTGCTTAAACGTGTGGAGCACAAGCGTCGAATCGAAAGATACTGCAATCGCAAGATGAAAGCCCGACGTTTCATGCAAGGCGATCTTGTCCTTAAGAGGCGACACATGGCAGGGAGCAGCCTTGGCGTTCCAAAGCTTGAGCCGAATTGGGAAAGACCATATATCGTCTGCGAGATCGCTGGACCTAACACATACTGTCTAATGAATTCAGAGGGCACCCAAATTCCAAGGTCGTGGAGCGGTGATGATCTCAAGAAGTTCTTTGCTTAGAATAGAAGTGTCGTAGGCTCAACTAGCCCATAATGAAGCCTCATTAGGAATGCATAAACATAATAAAATAGTTCATTTTGAAAAATTATTTTACTGTATTTATATGAATTTTAGGCCTTAATGCTTTTATAAAGATTTGAGCTATCTAATATAAAAATCTCTATTTGTGTAGCTAAATTAAAATTAATCTAGTTAATTTGAAAAACATATATATCAAGTTATATATAAAATTTAATATTAAAAAATAATTATATTTTATTTAATTTAAAATAAAAATTAATTTTATTTTACATTCTCATGCATAATAAAAATTATAATTAGTTTATATTATATCTCATATATATTTCTTGACATAATAATTAATTTTATTTCATATTATTTATATTTTTTAATAAAAAATATTTAATTTAAATTTAACTTTAGTCTAATTAAAATTAATAACAATTTGTTAATAAATTGGCTTTAAATATTGTATACTTCCTTTACAAATGGCCTGTAATTTAATTATATCTATAAATAAATGTTAAAAAGATGAATGCTAATCAAAATCATTCCATATGGAATGAAATAAATATATAGTTGGTCAAATTTGTTTTGTTATCTACTAATATATAAAATTGGGAGAGTATATATCTTGATATATCAATTCCTATAGAAAAACTAAACCCATCGATGCATCATCATCTGTCGTATTAGGTAATGAAAATAATTAATAAATATGATTGTAGACTTTGAGTTGATTAAATGGTTGATAAATATGATTTTAGATTTCGATAATAAAATCAAATCACGTATACTTTGGCTCGTTGTGTCATTATTATATCGTTTAGAAGATGGAGATTTCATATTTTAATCTTCAGTTTGTACTTAAGGAAAAAGTCTTAACTCTCTAACAAGTATTCATTATTCTTCAATCTAATTGATGAGCTGTTGATTACGAATTAGGACATCATATTAGCGATAAATTAGGAGGTATATATTATCGATTTGATTTTAGAGAACTGCATCACTTTTAGTATTTCATAAGAGATCATCAATTCTAGTGTATGACTGGTGCTAGTACTCCAACTTAAACACACTTAATTAACTATAAAGTTTGCACAGTTTTGCATGCAAATAATATCTTTATTTCTAGATAAAAGATCGTTACATTCTGGATCACAAATAGATAAAAAGATTGTGCCTAGTAGTATAACCCTTTAAGTATGAACGCAAGAACAAAATGAAAGATATTTTCTAAAAAAAAAAGAACAAAATGAAAGAGAAAGAAAATACATGGTATTTACATGAAGACAGAAGGGGAAAAAGCTATAGGTTATCAAAGGTGTTGCATCTGGTTCCGCGCACCATCATCCAGACTGTCCACATGGCAGCTTATGTGGAATCGGCGTCACAAGTTCTTTACCCCGAAGAGCAGACGCCGAAAAGCTAGAGACAAAAAGCAATGACCAGAGCTGACTTGTGCCTGACAGCAATTAAGGACCATCCTGTCTTCAAGAGGCATGGGCTCTCCCGCCGTCGGACTGTACTGTCCGTACACCGTACCGTCTGTACACCGTATAACAACGGCCAGGGAGTGGCCTTCCCCCCCTCCCCCCCTTTTTCCTCTGCGAGCATTAATGGGCTGTCACAGCAGCTGAAGTCCATTCTCCTGAAATAACTTCATAGGATACATTAGGGTATATATATCTCATTGTAACATCCTTCAAAGGGGCTGAACCCAAGAAATCCTTTGAGCATACTGTAACCAAAGAGAAAAAGTGATTCTAGTGATTTTTAAAGCCTCCTCGAAAGGAGTCGTAGTTTTTTCTGCCTAGCCGGTTTTCCACGTAAAAAGTCTTGATTGTTTTTCGTCATAACAATTTGGTGCCCTCACGCAGGATCAGACCCAATCCCTTCAAGACACCCATGGAAAACACCCTTGACGAAAATGTTCCACCACCTGGCAAACAGCAGGCAATGCGCCTGCCCCAGGATGATCCTACCAGGGACGACCGACAGCTTCAGACACTGACAAACACGGTCGCCACCCTCACCCAAACGATGAACACCTTCCTTGCCAACCTACTGACCCTCTTTCGGCAGCAGAGACCCCTTCCTCTAGCTCTGCCCCTCGAAGTCCCTCTCCCGCAACCGGGCGCGGAGCACGTCGAACTGCCTACAGAGGAGACCAGCACCCATGCTGCCGTCGAAAGTCGGCCCGAGGTGTACCCTTCAGCTCCACCGGTCGATACAATTTTCTCGCCCGCCATAATGGCGGCACCGGCGCCGCGCATCTACAAGGCCCCCCGAGTCGGCGACTACAACGGCCTCATCGACCTGGCCCAGCACGTGAAGCGCTTCGAGAATGCGCTGGCAACAAGCCACCCTGTCTCAGACGCCTACAAATGTCGTCTATTCAGGAATACTCTGACGGGCCTCGCATTGGATTGGCTCGACGAAGTGCCCCAAGGCTCCATCCAAAATTTCCTACAGTTCTCCGAACAGTTCCGTACCAGATTCGAAACATCGAGAACTACCTCCCGAACAATCCACGAGCTATGGCAGATACGGTAGGCTCCAGACGAATCGCTCCGCAACTACGTAGACCGATTCTTGAAGATGAACGCTGAGACGAAGGATACCACAGACGATAGATCGACCATGATCTTTGTCCACAGCATTCTACCCAGGGAGTTGTATGACTCTTTCATCGACGACATGCCGAAGACGCTCATGGAGGCGAGGGCCCGCGCCGAAAAATCCATCCACCTGGAAGATACAAAGGCCCTCAAGGCGAAAGCCAAACAGGACATCGCTTCGTCCCAGGCCAAGCGAAGATCCCAAGACGGACCCGAACACTCCCAGGAGGAGCTTTCGAGATCGGAATTTCTCACCCTCCCACGGGAAGCGCAAGTTTGAGGCGAGTCCCCACGTCCCGCCACTCCTGTCTACATCATCGAAGAAATCTTTTCTATCCTCAGTGATAAAGGTTTCATCAAGAGCCGCGGCGAACTCCAGCCACCGCAACCTGGTGAGGACCCCATGAAGTTCTGCAAGTTCCACCAGCGTTACGGTCATCTTCTCTTCGAGTGCCGCTCTTTTCGAGCACTCGTCAATGAGTATATCGAGAATGGCTACCTCTCCGGCTACAAAAGGATCGAGGGGCCCCTGCCGAAAGCGGCACGACCGCTCTTTCCACGCGACGAGTCCCAGGGGATCGTCTCTTCGACTCCAGCCACATCGAAAGCCGACGGCAAGAAGGCCGTCCTTTCAATCTTCGGTTACCACAACGGTCTCAGAGCTCGAAAATATCGAGAGGTATGTACAGTCGAACTCCCCCCTCTATTGCCTGACATTGTCTTCACCGCAGGAGACCTTCCCAGAGGTGGGGTAAACCACGATGACCCCATAGTTGTCATCGCCGAAATCGGAGCTTGTGATGTCTACCAAACTTTGGTCGACACCAGCAGCTCAGTCGACATACTATACCTCTGCGCCTTCAATGAGATGGGAGTCGGTCCGTGTAAGCCTCTTCCCCCATCCATGACGATCTCCAACTTTTCCGGCGACGCCTACCGACCTGCAGGATACGCCACCCTGCGTGTCGCTCTCGAAGAAGGTCCTAGAAGACTGGAAAGGGAGATCGACTTCATCATCATGGATGCTCCCTCCGGCTACAACGCAATCCTAGGACGCCCCTCAATGGCGGCATTCCAGATGGTCGCGTCCACATACCACCTGTGCGTGAAGTTTTCCACGTCGTTCGGCATCGTAACTATCAGAGGGGACAAGGCCGGCGCCAGCAAATATTCCGAGATAAATGCACACCTCCACACAAACCACATGGACCTCAGAGGCCACGCCTTACCACCAGTCGAACAAAACGACCATGTAACCGTCACCGACAGAAAAACTGTACTCATTTCTAGGGATTTTCCTGATAATGAAAAGCCTGCCCTGGCGGCCCTACTTTCTGAGTATTTCGATGTGTTTGCCTGGGAACCTAGCGACATGCCAGGGATAGGTAGAGCCTTAGCCGAAAATCGGCTAAGTCTCAAACCGGGAGTGGCTCCCGTCAGACAGAAGAAGAGGAGCTTCGGTGGCAAAAAACAACGAGCGATCCGAGAGGAAGTAGAAATGCTCCTAGCCGCCGGATTCATCAAGAAAATCACTTACCCATCATGGCTCGCAAATGTAGTGGTGGTAAAAAAGAATTCTGGAAAATGGCGAATATGCGTGGATTTTACAGATCTTAACAAAGCTTGTCCGAAAGATTTCTACCCCTTGCCGAAAATAGACAGGGTCATCGATTCTTCGGCAGGGTACTCAATGATGAGTTTCGTCGATGCTTTTTCAGGCTACCATCAGATCCGAATGGCCGAAGACGACGAAAAGCACACTTCATTTATCACTGACCAGGGAACCTTCTGGTACAAGGTGATGCCTTTCGGCTTGAAAAACGCAGGTGCGACCTACCAGCGCATGATTGAAACCGTGTTCAAAAATCAGAGAGGGCGGAACATAGAAGCATACGTCGACGACGTATTAATTAAAAGCAAGAGTGTGAAGCAACACATCAAAGACCTCCGTGAAACGCTGGGCACTTGCCGAATTTACAACATCAAGCTCAACCCCCTCAAAAGCGTCTTTGGTTTATCATACGGCAAATTCCTGGGGCATATAGTGTCGGCTAGAGGCATTGAGGCGAACCCTGAGAAAATTCAAGCCATACAAGAAATGAGGCCACCTCAAACGATTCAGGACATACATAAATTGAACGAAAGGGTCACGGCGCTTAGCAGATTCATATCGAAATCCAGCGAACGCTGCCTCCCTTTCTTCAAGATTCTCCGAGTAGAAAACCAGACGTGGAGTGATGACTGTGCAAGAGCTTTCGAGTCTTTGAAAGAGTACCTGCTGTCACCACCACTGCTTTCCGCCTCAGTCCAAAACGAAGATCTCCTCCTCTATCTTAGCGCAACTAACAATTCAGTATCGGCAGTACTTATTCGAGAAGAGGCTGGCCGACAACACCCGATCCACTACATTAGCCACATCCTCCACGGCGCCGAGGCGAGGTAACCTCCCCTCGAAAAACTCTCTTTCGCGCTAATCTCTGCCGCCCGCAGGTTACGCCATTACTTCCAGGCTCACCCCGTCAAGGTGATGACGGATTAGCCCCTCCGGAGAATACTCCACTCTCCCGAAATCTCCGGAAGGTTGCAGAAGTGGGCAGTGGAGCTCTCTGAGTTCGACATTGACTTCCTCCCACAGAGGGCCACGAAGAGCCAAGCACTAGCCGACTTCGTCGTCGAACTGACAACAGTCGAACAACCCGAAACTCCTGAAAAACCACAGCTTTGGATCCTCCACATAGACGGGGACTCCGGCGAGCGCATCCAAGGAATCGGCGTCGTCCTCACCTGCCCATGGGGAATTCGACTTCAGAGATCAGGAAAGATACATTTCCCCGTCATGAACAATCAGGCCGAATATGAGGCCCTCATTGTCGGGCTCAAATTCGCCAAGGCACTCGGAGCGCGACACCTCCATGTCTACAGCGACTCAAAACTAATGGTGAACCAGCTAACAGGATCCTACCAAACAAAGGACGAAGTGCTCAAGAGGTATTTTCAACTTGCCAAAACTCTCCTCCAGCATTTCGCCCAGGTTTTTCTGTTTCACATCCTCTGCGAGATGAATTCGTTGGCAGACGAGCTCGCCAAAGAAGAAAAGGATAGGTACTGAACATTCTGTCCCCCGCCTTCGAAGACCCTGAAATCTTCAACATCAACTCCAGCACCGAAAGCTAGATGGCTGACATCCGGTACTATCTCCTGACAGGCGAGCTCCCAAACGATAGGCAGAAGGCTCGCAGGCTCCGGGTGAAAGCCGCCAGATACATCATATCCCAAAGACAATTGTTTAGGAGGTGCTACTCTCTGCCTTTGGCCAAATGCATCCGCGAGGAGGACTCAAGAAATGTACTCGAACAGATCCACGCCGGAGACTGCGAAACCCACGCCGTAGGATGGAACCTCGCCCTACAAGTCCTACGCCAAGGATATTACTGGCCGAATCTCCAGAAGGAAGCCAAAGAATTCAGCCAGAAGTGCCCCCAGTGCAAAATCTACTCAAACAAACCTAGACAGCCAGCAGCTCAGCTACGCCCCATAATCAGCTCTTGGCCCTTTTCGATGTGGGGCCTCGACTTTTTGGGACCATTCCCGAAGTCCGGAAAAAACCTGCGCCATGTATTACTGGCTACGGACTACTTTTCGAAGTGGGTCGAAGCAAAGGCAATGGCACAGCCAACGGGCACGGGTGTCAGAAACTTCATATGGACACAGCTCGTGTGCAGATTCGACGTTCCCCTCTCCCTAATCTGCAACAATGGAACCTCCTTCACCAGCCGAGCCGTTCGAAGTCTATGCTCCGAAAACGGTATCAACCTGAGCTTTGCATCAGTTAGACACCCCCAATCGAACGGCCAGGCAGAGGCGTCGAACAAAAACTTCCTCAACACCCTGAGAAAGTGGATTGACAGATTTGGCTCATCATGGGCATTCGAGCTCCCGGCGACCATCTGGGGACTCAACTGCACACCAACAGCAGCGACGGGTCAAACGCCTTTCTCGCTTGTTTTCAGGGGGGAAGCTCTCATCCCAGTTGAGTTGGACATTTACTCCCCCCGGGTCGAAAACGCTAGCAACTTCGACCCACCTGCTCTTCTTGATTGGCAAAAACAAAATGAGAGTGCAAGGAGACTCGAGCTTAACCTCCTCGAAGAAGACAGGGAACTGATAGCTTTTCGACAAGCAGAACATAAGCGAAGGATAAAAAAGCACTACAACAAGCACGTCCACAAGAGACCATTCCAACAAGGCGACCTGGCCTTGAAATTACAAAATACCGCTGGCCGAGATATGACATCAGGCAAGCTCACCTCTAACTAGGAAGGCCCTTTCATCATCCATAACGTGCTCGACCCCAACACCTAAAAACTATCGAGGCATGACGGGACCCTCCTTCCAAGAACCTGGAGCGGCAACGACATCAGGAAATTTTATTCATAAAACACTTGTATCACATTGTTTTATGAAGACAAGTCTTTCGGCGACTGGCAATCAAGGGCAATCCCCTTCTCGAAGTCCCGAGCCTAAAAACTTAGCGCCAAGGAGACTGACAGTTAAGGGCAATCTCCTTCTCAAAGTCCCAGGCCTAAAATCCTAACATAGCGCCAAGACGATTGGCAGTCAAGGGCAATCCCCTTCTCGAAGTCCCGGGCCTAAAATTTCAACTTAGCGCCAAGGCGACTCGCAGTCAAGGGCAATCCCCTTCTCGAAGTCCCAGGCCTAAAATTCCAACTTAGCGCCAAGGCGACTCGCAGTCAAGGGCACCCCTTCTCAAAATCCTAGGCCTAAAATCCTAACTTAGCGCCAAGGCAGGTCAAGGGCGCTCCCCTTCTCGAAGTCCCAGACAATCAAATCAAAAACCAAAAACAGTTTCACAAAGTAGAAATCTAATGCAAAATGAAAACAGAACTTTGCATTACTAAGATTCGCTTTACAAAAACAAAATTACAAGAATTTTACAGGTCACTATCTCTCCTCGAAAAACTCGGAATCAGAATCCACTACAAAGTCAGCACCAGGAGTTTGCGGCACATCCTGCAGCGGATCCCGCGAGCGAAGTGGAGAAAAGACTAAGGGCCCTTCCGAAATCCCTTCTGAAGTCCCTTCTCCACGAGAAGTTGGATCTTCCGAAGCTGGAACCTTCTCGGCAGCTCCCGCCATTTCGGCTTCAGTAGGAGGGATGACCGCCTTCATATTAGAAGCAAAGGCGAACATCCGCCCCATCCTCTCAGCCGATATGTTAAAGAAGGGACACTGGTACGAACGTCTCCCAGAAAGAATGCACTCGTTCATATCCAGCCCTTGTCCTTATACTTCACCAGTCCCCGATCGAGGAGAGCAGAACCAAGCATGTTTACCGAACTCTCCAACGACCCCTTGGTAAGTGCCTTGAACTCGAGAGACTGGCGGAATTCGACAACCCCTTCCTTGCGGATCTGCCCAGAACGATCAAGCGTCTCCTCCAAAAGCTTCTGAAGTTCAGCTTCCCGACGACTGGACTCCTCCAGACCTCGCATCGCCGAGCGAAGACGCTTTTCGGCCAGGCGACGCTGACGCTCCGACTCCAAGTACAGAAGTCCATTCTCCTTTGCTTTTCTCTCTTGAGCCATGGCTTCCCTTGTAAGTTGCTCCAACGTATCGGCGGCCCGGGCCCCAAGTCTGGTCACCGAATCCGGCCTCTGGACTCCTCAACCCGTGGAGGTCCACCCCGAACGCCATCCCTGGACTCCTCAACGCTTGGACTAGCAGAATCTGGCCCTTCGGCATCTGAACCAATCTCGTCTTCACGCCTCCCGCGTGGCTCTTCGGGATCGTCACTGACCTGCACATCATCTATGTACGCCAGGTCATCAACCCCCCCCCCCCCTCAAGAGGCGTCGCCGAAGAAGTTCCTTCTGCCGACGATCCTGACACGGTGCGCCTCCTCTTCGCTGGAAGACGAGAAGACCCCGGTCGTTCATGGGGAACCCTTTTGTTCCCTATTTGATGGAGTCGGAACCATCCCAGTTCGAGCTCTGGCTGGCCTACAAATAAACCAAGGCGGAGTCAGCATAAAAAGAAGAAAAGAGGGGAGCTACCAAAACCCACTTGTATAAGCCTGCACGTCGACTTTGAGCTCGCGCAGGTAGTCCTCCATGTCGTGCACACGTTTTCAGATTTTGTCCACTTCCCGAAAGTGTGGGTCTTCGAAACCGATCCCCTCTCCCAAAAATCTCGCCTCACCTACCCTTCGGGATTCAACATAGCTCACTCCACAGGGCTCGACGAAAAAGAACCTCTTATACCAATCTGCAAACCCGGTGTCCCTAACCTTGAACACCTGGCAGTACCTGCTCTTCAAACTGAAACATCCGTGCAGGCGAGGGTTCGCCTCCCATCGAAAGACCGCCTTGAAGATTTCGATGTCCCAAGGAATCTGTCGGCGCCGTAGCTCCTTGGCAAGGCAGTAGACCATAGTGACGGCGTTCGGCGGAAGTTGCATGGGAACGAAGCCGAAATGATTGAAAATGTTCACCACCTCTGGCTGGAAGGGAAGAAACAGCCCGCCGCGCAGGTGGTGGAGACATACTGCTATCTTCCCTTTCGACAAGGTCATGAACCTCGCCCCCTCTGACGGATACTCCAACCAACATCCGGGTCCCTCCCCCATACCTGCAACACCTCCGTCTCGAAAGTGTGTGGGGGAAGGACACAGAGCTCAGCTCGAAGAGCATGGTAGTCACCCCACATGTCCTTCGCTCTGCTTCGCAACTTCTTAACCATCTTGAAACACCAAGGCAATGAGTGAGGAAATTGAGTAGAAGGGACCCATGGTCGGCCCCTCGCCCCTCTTATAGTCCTCGGAACCGACGGTTCTGATCCCCGAGGACAACACCTAGACCACCTAAACCTAAGTTCAAACCAGTCTGGCGCCCGAACCTCACCTCATTTTTCCCAACAGTCACATCAAAAACAATGAAACAAACTAGTCCCATACTTCGAACATTTTCATTAAAAATATTTTTTGTACATTTTGTCAAAAAAAAAAAAAAGAAGAGGAGAGGGGGAGAAAAATGATTCTCAGTTATCTACGGAAAGAGAGACTTCGACTCTGCTAGGAGGCCCCGAACCGCCCGCGCAAATTCTTTTCAGCGGCGGTTCTCCTCCTCCATGCAGCTCTTCGACTCGGGACGATAACATGGCTATCTCCTTTTTCAGCTCCTCATTTTCGGCAACCGTCATCTCTAGTCGCCTTCGAAGCGTGCGCACTTCGACTCCAGATCCATGATCGTCTTCTCTGCCTCAGATGGCTCCAGTCTCCGAAGAAGAGAGAGAGCCTCCTCCATCTTCTGCTCAAGGATTGTCGCTTGGCCCCTACTGGCTAACTGTTTCTCGACCTGGTCAAGGTGCGAACAGATGTTGTGCGTGAAATGTTGCGCCCTCGAATTGCTACAGCCAGGTTCTCCCTGACCGCCCCCTGACGAAGTCTCCGAACCGGCGAAAGGACCCGGAGGAGAAGAAACGGGGGTTAGGGTACTTTGCTCCCGCAGTGACGCGCCCTGGAGCCCTGGGGCCGGAGCGGAAGGTTGTTTCTCCGCACCCCCTTTTTTTTGGCTGCACTTCTTCGTCAGCCATCATGATGGTATTCTCCACCAGAGGGGCCACTCATGTGTCGCCTTGGAAAGATCTAGGCGCCGCACGAGTGCCCTCCCCCGCATTGGAAAGATGGATCCTCAATTTTTTCGACGCTTCCTCACGAACAGACGGTCGCCTTGCACCCGCCTGATCCGATTTAGCTGGAGCCCTAGTCTCAGGAACTTCTTCTCGAAGACTCTCAGTAACGCCTAAGAACGGATCCATCGCACCAGTTCTCCTCGGGTCAACAGGAGACCTGACCGACGCTTCACAGGTATATATAGACCCCTCAAATCTACGTGGCAACCGGGCACGCGCATCAATGCGCTTCATGACTATCAGGGGGACATGTTGCATCTGGATCTGCGCACCATCATCCGGACCATCTAAGTGGCAGCTTACGTGGAATCGGCGTCACAAGTTCTTCACCCCGAAGAGTAGACACTGAAAAGCTGGAGACGAAAAGCAAGGACCAGAACTGACTTGTGCCTGACAGCAATTAAGGACCATCCTGACTTCAAGAGGCATGGGCTCTCCCGCCGTCGGACCGTACCGTCCGTATTCCGTACAACAACGTCCAGGGAGTGGCCTTCCCCCCCCTTTTTCCTCTGCGAGCATTAATGGGCCGTCACAGCAGCTGAAGTCTATTCTTTTGAAATGACCTCACAAGATAGACTAGGGTATATATATCTCATTGTAACAGCCTTCAAAGGGGCTGAACCCAAGAAATCCTTTGAGCATACTGTAACCAAAGAGAAAAAGTGATTCTAGTAATTTTTAAAGCCTCCTCGAAAGGAGCCGTGGTTTTTTCCGCCTAGCCGGTTTTCCACGTAAAAAGTCTTGATTGTTTTTCGTCATAACAAAAGGCAAGAAAAAGACTTCACTATCATTGAATAATTCCCTAGGGAATTACAGGAAACAAGAGTATAGACTATAGAGCTTTAACTATATAATAGTAGTGAACAGAGGCTTTCGTGAATGTGCTTAAAAACATGATATGCATTGCTATTGCTATCGATTGCTTTCTCTGAGATAGACATTAATGAAAATATTATTGAAAAAGTAAGACTACTATGAAAGAGTGTCACACCGAGAGATTTGTAACCTTACTACATAAATATTGGAGTTGTCGAAAGATTTTGTAATTAACTTGAATATTTCCGGCACATCTTCGACACTGTGCAACTATCATAATATCCTGGTACTTGAAATTTGGAGCTTGTTTTGTAAATTATCATTTTATCATTGTCCTGGTAACTAATTCAAAGTAGAAATTATTTGTTGGTCCATATAAGTTTTTAAAATTTTGTTCATGTTGGTTTATATATTTTTAAGCATTAATTCCATTTTGATCTTGAGATCAAAGACTTTATTTCAACATTGCTCATGCGTTTTCTCAAGTGTTAAATTTTAGGGAGTAGTTTTTGAGTCTGCTCACATAACATCTTTGGTATTCATATCTATGGATCAGTTAGGGAAATCAAATATGAGATAAGATCCCAAGTATAATATTCCAGGGTGCTAGATGGACAATTACACAAAATAATATCAAATCTTTTGGCTCAAATAAATATTTTATAATT
Source organism: Apostasia shenzhenica (assembly GCA_002786265.1). Lineage (NCBI taxonomy): Eukaryota > Viridiplantae > Streptophyta > Magnoliopsida > Asparagales > Orchidaceae > Apostasia > Apostasia shenzhenica. Next base: position 365,187 of record KZ454389.1, read on the forward strand.
TATTCAAAAACAATAATGAGGGAACATGAAATAATGTAAAATAAATTCATTAATTTGGTTCTGAATTTACATATAAATTGTTGATTTCAGGGTTAGAAGTCAAATTCTATCAAATTTAAACCCAAAAAAATCCTCTGGCTATTCACATTCAGTATTTGTGTAATTTATAAGTTGATAGTTTTATACATGTGAATCAAAAAGAATTACTATCATATATAATACGTTGACCTTCATAATTTTTTTAAAATTAATTAAACCATTAATAAAGATTACATGTATTTTCTTTTTTTTTTTTTTTACAAATTTTAACTTAATTAATTACCAAATTAAATAAACATGCATGCATGCATGAAGTGCTACTTCCTCTTCCTCTCCCTTTCGATCATCATATGTAGTCAATGCAGGCAATCTCAAGAGAGGCCGAGGCGTACGAACTGGGGAAGGCAAAATACTACCTCGTAGTGGTCTTCACCACCGTGGTTGTCCAGTTCTTCTTACTGGGGTTGGTCGGAACCATAAACTACTCGTCGGCGCTGCTTGCCGGAATCGTCATCGCCTTCAGCATTCCGGTGACGGAGGTGCTCAGTGTCTTCTTCTTCCACGAGAAGTTCGACGGCGAGAAGGGAGTCGCCCTAGCCCTCTCCCTCTGGGGCTCCGCTTCCTACTTCTACGGGGAATACAAGGTGTATCACCGGAGCACGCCGTCGCTGTAGCTTCTCAGCTTCCGGTCTCTGTTCCCCTCTGTCGCAGCAGAGGCCAGCAGACGTCAGTAATTATGAAATGAACGGCGATTCACCATTAGCTACATAATTATGTAGCTCTCGTTCAATAAATATACAAAGAGAGAGAGATCAACTAATTAGTGCACCATTGTTCCTTTCGTTCATGAAAACTAATTTGTAGATTCTCCGTTAATAATTCAAACAGTTGGAAACATGGATCGATTAATTAGACATCAAAGATTTAGATTAATCGCACTGAAAAATATGTTGAGAACATAAGGCTGAGCTGACCCCACAACATTGGCGCTCACTCGATATTTAATATTGACATCTTGAAAGAATTCGAGAACAGATAATATAGAATTTATCCTCTCAACAAAGATGCTAATTAGGAGCGTTGATGTGTAATGATATCCTTGAGAGAATTAATCTCATGCATGTCACGAGACTACTGAGGTGTCATTAACAATGAAACCATGCCAAGAGATCAGTCAAAATCTCAAGGTCATACATGGTCCCAATTACCATAAGGAACAAAATCTCCTAAATTTGATATCAAACATTTAGCTCGATCGAGTCGAAAGAAAACAAAACCTCTATTTCGACTCTGGTTCTTGATAGATCAATGTCTATTAATCTTTAAAAAATACCACTCCTCAGCACCGGCATTTGCGCACATTAAGAGAGACAAATTTCATGAGCATTAAACTGGGTACGTATCAAGAGAATATTATGAGTTTCTTACTCTCTAGTAAGGCTGTTAATATGGATCGAAGATCGAAAACTGATCGAAAATCGAATCGATTTTGGATCGAATCAAAATCGAGTCGATTTAAACGAGCCGACTAACGAGCCAAAATCGAGCCAGGGTAGGATCGGCTCGAGATCGGCTCGATTTAAATACATATATATATAATATTAATTATAAAATATTGTTAGATATTATGATGTATAATCTATTCATGTAATTAAAGAGATTCGATCAGACGATCATGAATTTATTATTCATGTTATTTACTGTTAGACTAGAGCATTGTAATGAACAAATTTTATTGCACAGTAAGGTATGTAGTTTGATTAATTTTTTATGGTAGTTATTTTAGAGATGTGGTATAAATTGGTTTTAGTGATATTTTTATATTTAGTGGTATTGGAAAAATAGCCATATTTAGTAGTAGATTGGGTTGTGGATGTTAGGTAATATTGACCAGTTGGTGTTTTTAGCAGTGTGGTGATTAAGGAGGTGTGTTGATGAGAAATGTAAATTTGGGTATTGTGTAGTTGTGGATAGAGTTGAGTATGTTAGGAGTGATGTCGTGTCGAGCTAGCTCAATGAGTTGATCGGATTGAGCTCGGAAGTTTCGGAGCGCGCGATGCCAGCCGAGCCGGCTCGAAATCGAAACTATTAAACTAACGAGTCGATTTCGAGCCGTAAAGATTTCGAGCGAGCCGATCTCGAGCCGAGTATGGCTCGGCTCGAAGTCGGCTCGATAACAGCCCTACTCTCTAGTACTAAATTCTTTGTTTTATCTAGTTGTTTATGTTGGAAATCATTGAGAATAAAATTTTGTAAAATAAAATTTCACTTTTTCTTTTTTTTTTATGATAATTTTTCTATTTAATTAGTGAAACAATTTCGCGTTCAAATCCTATATAAATTTTTGTATTGTGTTATTATCAATGTAGAAATGATTAGATAAATTCTTTGGGTCATGAATGCTATAATTATCTAAACGGCATTCTCTTGCAAAATTGAATATTTTTTCATGTATTCTTTATGAAATTTATTTTCATGTATTTTTTATGGGGAAAGCTGATGTCGACAAATACCATATTAATAAATTTTACCTATTAAGGTTTCATTTGATTTAAATTTTTTTTTAATCAAGAAAAAATATTTTATTTTTTAAATTTAATAAAAAAAATTTATTTTAATATTAAAAATATATAAAATATAAAATAAAATTAATTCTAATTTTTATATTTATGTTGAATAACACAAAACCAACAACAACAACAACAACAACCTAAGCCTTAATCCCACTAGGTGGGTGCGGCTACATGAATCCTTTGTTTCACATTGCGCTCTATCATTACCAATTCTTATCTAAGTTTAAAGTAACTAAGATCAACTCCTTAATAGTTTCTTCGCATGTCTTCTTTGGTCTCCCTCTTCCTCTTTGTACATGGGCAAAATCCAGTAACTCATTTTTCTAACTGGAGCTTCATTTGGCCTGCGATTTAGATGTCCAAACCATCGAAGCCGACTTTCTCTAAAGTTTATCCTCAATTGGGTGCAACACCAACTTCTTTCCGGATATACTCATTTTTCATTCTATCCTTTCGTGTATATCCACACATCCACCTTAACATCCTCTTTCTGCCAACATTATATTTTTATTTGTATGTTTCTTCTTTGCAGGCCAGCATTCAGCACCATATATCATCGCTGGTCTTACAACAGTTTTATAAAATTTACCCTTAATTTTGGATGGATTTTCTATCGCATAACACTCCAGAAGCATTTCTCCATTTTACCCAGCCTGCTTGGATCCTGCTAATAACGTCATTATCTATTTCACCATCATTTTGTATAATTGATCCATAGTCTAAAGCGCTCACTCTTTCTTGACAATTGATCACCAATTGTCACATCTCCAATATAAGTATTTCTTTCTTGACTAAATGTGCACTCCATTATTCAGTTTTTGATCTACTGAGATGCAAACTTTAGATTCTAGAGCATTCCTCCAAAGCTCTAGTTTCGCTTTAGCTCCCTCTTTAGTTTCTCAATAAGGACAATATCATCTGCGAAGAGCATACACCAAGGCACTTCATCTTGGATATGTCCAGTCATGACTTCCATAATCAAAGCAAAAGATATCGGACTTAAAGCCGAGCCTTGTGTAATCCAACTGTAATAGGAAAAAATATCCTTAGTTAAACCTCCTTGTGTCCGAACATGGTAACAGCTCCTTCATACATGTCTTTAATAACTGAATATAAGCAGTGCATATCTTCTTCTTTTCTAAAACCTCTCAAAGTACTTCTCTTGAGACTTTATCATAAGCTTTTTCCAAATCAATATAAAACCAAATGTATGTTTTCCTTTCTCTCCTTAAATTTCTCCTATTAACTTCTTAATAAATGAATGGCTTCTATAGTAGATCTACCTGGCATAAAAACCAAACTGATTTCTCTGATACCATAAGTATTATGGCGTAACCTTTGTTCGATTCACCCTCTCCCAAAGTTTTAAAGTATGACTCATTAATTTAATTCCTCTATAATTGGCACAATTTTTGTACATCGCCTTTGTTCTTATAAATAGGATACTAATATACTCTTTCTCCATTCATTGACATCCTTTAGTCTTCAAAATCATATTAAACATCTAGTAAGCCAAGAAACTCCTTCATCTCTAAGCACTGCCAAACATCAAATTGGGATGTTTATCTGGTCCTACTGCTTTTTTATGTTTCATCTTCTTAAAGCTTTCCAGACTTCAGCTTTACTAATACGTCGGATGTAAGAGTAATTTTTACTTTCTTTTAGGTGTGCTGAATTCTGTAAAATCAATTGAATTTTCACACATCTTCATTGAAAAGTCTGTTGAAAGTACTCATCCATCTATTTTTGATATCTTCTTCCATAAAAAGTACTCTTTTGATTTTCATCTTTAATACATTTTACTTCAATTAAATATTTAGTTTTTCTATCTCTTGCCTTGGCAATCCTATATAATTGTCTTTCTCCTTCTTTAGTGTCTAGCTTCTTATATAAATCCTCAAAAGCCATATTTTTTGCATTGCCTATTGCTTTCTTAGACTTCGTCGAGCCACTTTATATATTTCTCCACTTATCATTATTTTTGTTTTTAACCAATCTCTATAAAAAATCTTCTTCTCCTTAATTTTTTCTTGTACATCCATCTTTCCACACACAAGTATCTTTATTATTTGAATCATTCCTTTGGATTCTCCCAGCACATCCTTTGCCACCTTACGAATACAGTTAGCAAATGTCAACCACATAAGATCAGTTTTCCCCGTTAATATTCATTGCCCACAGTTCTAGAACTTTCTTCTTAAATATACATTTGTTCTCATTCTTTAGATTCCCCCATCGAGTCCGAGGATATGATTTTTGACTTATTATTTCTTCTCAAATACTTTATCTCGGAATCTTAAAACTATTAATCGATGTTTGGGTAGTCAAACATTCACTTGGAATGACTTTACAATTTTTCAATCCAAGCGATCTGTTCCTACAAGCAAAATAATCAATCTGAGTTCTTGAAGTTCATTTTTGTAGTGATAACTGCTCCTCTTCTCTTGTTTTCTGAAAAAATAAAAGTTTTAAAATTGCCCATTTTTTTTACAAAATTTCCATTATAGCATGGTATTGAAGAAAACTCCTAAAATAAGTTTTACCCTCCTAACATTTATCTCTCCAAAACCATATCCACCATGGATATTTATTAACATCCTCAGCAACACGTCCAACATGTCCATTTAAAATCTCTCCAAATAATAATCTTTCTCGCTGAGTATCTCTTGTATTAACTCTTCTAAATCATTCCAAAATTTTCCTTTGTAGCTCCTCTAGCCAACTTGGGGAGCATACACACTTACAATATTAAATCATTCCATGATTATATATTTTTAAACCATAATTCTATCACATTCTTCTTACTTCCACTACATATCTTCAAGCTCTTATCCAGTTATACCCACTCCGTTCTTATTTTATTCTACAGAGTACCAAAGTTAAAACCTAGGCCATCAATTTCCTAGCTTTCTCTCCAACCCATTTTTTGTTTCCTGCAGGCCAAAAATATTAACTTTCTATGAATCATAATATCCACCAACTCCATTAGCTTGCCCGTCAGGCTGCCTATATTCCAAGTTCCTAATCTAATCTACTGACTTGAGTTCTACTATGAATGGACTAGCTTCTTTACCCGCATCCGTCCATGATGATGGGGACCCTTGCTCATTTTTCACTACACCCGGGCACCGATGCAGCGGCCCTTGCCATTTTTCACTGTATTCAGGCAATACATGCGCGTCGCTTCCAAGGAACGCCCTAATGTTTAAACGCAATTTTCTAAAGGATTCATGTCATGATTGATTCGACAAGTTTTACGCTGGTGTCGACTACCTAACGCAACCCTCCGCATTTCTACAATATTCGGTGACTTGGGACCCGGCAACGGCGCGTTGAATGAAAAATAAAATTAATTTTATAATTAAAATTTATATTAAGTTAAGAAAATATCTAGAGACCTTTAAGGCAACAATTTTAAGCTTTAAGAACAAAAATAATAATTAATTGCTCCAAATTTTATATACTTTTTGCAATCAATTATATTTGACTTGATTTAGGCCCACAAACTGTATGTTCAAATCAGGGCTTTAAAACTCTATAGAAATGGCTTAATTTTAATAGTTTCGAAGTAGTTAAAATTAAAATTGATCTGAAAAATTGACTGACTTTTAAATTGAATATTAATTAGATCTAATATTCAATCTAATTTTTTTTTTCAAAATAAATCTAATCAATGGTGATCTAATCCATGTGCTTGCATCTAGTCACCTGGATTAAATCATATTATATCATATCATCTAAATATTATATTTTTAATAATAATTTCATCATTTTTTTTAAAAATTATTTATATATATCATCAAATTAAATAATTATTTTTCTTTAAATAATATAACATAGTACTAAGGTAACATTAAACCAACACTCCCATAAGTTTAATATTAAATGCTGAATTGACATGCCCAATGATGTCGGTAGGGCTCCTCTCACTTAGATAGTTAGATCTCTACCTGTTTGGCGCGAGGACTAAATCAGGACTAAAATGATGCTAATTTAAAAAATAATAATAATAATAATAAATAATTTTTTTTAATCATTCTACATAAATTTTAATATAAAAAAATATTATTTTATTTTACATACTCAATAATTTTCAATAAAAAAATTAACTTTATTTCACATTCTAGACCAAAATACTCGATTCGAATATTTTGATTTAAAATATGAAATAAAATATATATTTTTATTGAAAATTATTAAGTATGTGAAGTAAAATAATATTTTTTTATATTAGAATTTATGTAGAATGATTAAAAAAATTATTTATTATTATTATTATTTTTTGTTAAATTAGTATCATTTTGATCCTAATTTGAACCTCGCGCCAAACAAAGCCTATTAGTCTGGGCCCTAAAAGAAGGTAGGTTGTTCATAAAAAAAAAAAGCAAGTAGGATGAAGCATGCAATAAAGTAAGATGCACATTTTCTATAACTTTCTTGCATAACTGTGTTGAAACGAGTGTGTGTATCACTTAAAATAGTACTAAAACAGGACTAAAATAGTACTAGTTTAAAAAATAACAATAATAATAATAAACAAATTATTTTAATTATTCTACACAAATTTTAATATAAAAAATAATATTTTACTTCACATACTCAATAATTTTTAATAAAAATATAAATTTTATTTCACATCTTAGATCAAAATACTCGATTTGAATAATTTAGTTTAGAATGTGAAATAAAGTTAATATTTTTATTTAAAATTGTTGAGTATGTAAAGTAAAATAATATTTTTTATATTTAAATTTGTGTATAATGATTTAAAAAATTTATTTATTATTATTATTGTTGTTTTTTAAATTAGTACCATTTTGGTCTTGTTTTGGTCCTGTTTTGGTCCTCATGCCAATATTTGTGAGACTGTGATGTGCATCTGCAATTTTCATTGATTAATGAAATTAATGTGAGGATTCTCAACCTTTGAGCCTTAGTTAGATTAGATTGAGATTAGATCACTAACATCACTAAGGTGAGAATATGATACTACATATAATGATCCACAAAATAGGAACTCTAACCAGCTCAACTAATCCATTACAGAAGATTCTAATCGAAACATGAAAGAGCTTGAGAACATGATTGCAGCTCGCAAGCAACCGCAAGCAACGAAGAAGTTGAGATGAGGAATGATATCGTTCGGCAGCAACCACTGATAGAGAAGTTAGTGAGCTAGATGAAACAAAGGTTGCTCAAGTAAATCTCATAAAGGTTTTCAGAACCTAAATTACTGGGAATTTCTTGTAACTTGATTTGGTGCTATTGGCTCTAATGTTTAAAATCAAAGACAGATCATCCAACACAACCAATACAACAATAATATACACTTACAAGCAGAGGAATCATTAGTCACCTTCCTGGATGCTAGAGAGGCATCGTCTTTAAGTGATGGCCACTTCAGAGGTGAAAAGCCGCCCCTTCTTTCAGCAGTGGAGCATGCAAAAATCCTTCAGAAGAAGATAATGCTGACGATATACCAGCCTATTGCTGTCCCGGGAATTTGAAAGTTGTGGGAGAGATTTAGATGCTGGCACAAATGTTACCATCAAATCATGCTGGTATTTGAAGGAGGGCTTGTTGATTATTCGGTGAAAGATTTTGAACTACTATTTGAGTCAAATGAAAGAGAATTTGGTGATGGACATGGAGTTAAAATCTGAATTCTACTCACGCAGGGATCTGCCTCTCTACCAAGTGCAGAATCTGAAAAAATTCTGCACATGTTGCGAGAAAGAAACTTTTGCCTCAGTGTACTCCAACTGCTTTCTCTTGCAGGAAGGTGGGTTTCCTGTTGGGGTGCTGAAGAAGGAAATGGTGGAACAACACCTCCGGTGATTGCCTTGTAGAAAAGATCAAAGTCAATATCATATGCTTCCACCCTCCTGTCACCCACACCAGGCCCTCTTCCTGCTGGGTCAATATAATCCTTTTCTTCAACTTCCATTACGCTGTCTAAACTTTGCCTAACGCTTGAAAATGCATCCCAAAAGTCCACCGGCTCCTCACCTTCTTCAACTGTTACAATCGGTCCAGGCACCCTTTCATATCTAGCAACCTGGAAAGCAGCAGCTTTTGCGTCCTTCTCCATTACAGGATGGCAATTCTTCCCGTTCCAGACACAAATTGACGATACGGCATGGAGAATGAATGCCCCTCTTGAATCCAAAGCAGCTTGAGATGGTTCGGTAAGCATCTTCGGAACAAGATGGAGGGCGTCATATGGAGAATGAGGTGCCATCCTGTACATTCTCAGCCCCGAATTAGGGCTCAAGGGGATGGCATGAACTCTCTTCTGGCATTGGAGCAGCTGGGATGCAAAACCCATGTTCGGATTGGCAATTCCCCTTGCAGCTTTGACAAATTGGAAGGCATCTTCAAAGCTCTGCCCTTCCCTCCACATAAGGTAGGCTATGACCAGCGATGTTGAACGCGATACTCCTTGACAACAGTGGACCAGCACCCTCCCGCCCTGCTCTCGAACATCCTCGAAGTAATCAAAAACATCATACAATATGCTGGTGATATCCTCATTCGGGTTATCCTGCAACCAGAGGGTCTTGTACCCCAGATCCGATTTGAAATACTCTGGGCAAACAAATCCAACGCAGTTGAGAACATGTGTGATGCCATTCTGACGGAGGATCTCCCTGTTCCTAGCAACAGAGTCTCCACCGAGGTAAACATGATCCGCTACCTTGGAGCACTCCTTATCAAAGAAGGCCATCCGATCTTTCATGACCTCAGACCGCAGCAACGAAAGGCCCACCTTCAGCCCTTCCCCGGGCCGGCTAGCTTCCGCTCTATCACTCGGAGTCGGCGGCTGGGCCCAATCTCCAACGTCATCCGAGCTGGCCATAGGCCACTCATCCAAGCTCCGCCGAGCTATAGATAGCGGCTGAAGAGGGGGGAGGCAGGAACGGGCCTTGTTATTATGAGATCTTGGCGTTAGCGGAGGCGGAGGGAAGGGTCCAAATTGGCCATTCGAAGAAGCTTTCTCTGGCGCATCGCCCCGCTCCAGCTCAGGCGAGGATGCAGTCCGAGAAGCAGACCAAGACGCCGATCTCCAGAAGTTCTTCCGGCCGCCTCCGGCAAGCGGAGCTGTAGAAGAATCTTCCTCGTCTCCCATTCCTTAACCGCAAAAAGCTCAGATGATCACAACAATTCCCCACCGCGAAGAAGTTGATCGACAACTCGCCATCTCCCCCAGAAGGAAAGAGCAAAAATCCGATCAAAAACTATGATGAAGCAAAGAAACGAAAACTAAGACCTGATAGTAACCCAATTCCCTCATTCAAGTAGGAGCAATCAAGCAGGAGCGACAATTGAATCATTGACGGCGGGATCAGAGGAATAGAGAGAGGGAATCAGTGAACCCTGGGAAAAACCCTAGCGGAGTATCGCGTGAGGACAGAGCGAGCGAGGTGAGGCGTTAATGACCATCGCGGGGAGCGCCTCTTAATAAATTTTCACCGTCTGATTACTTTCTCTGCATCACTGATCGGATCCGACATCTCGCCCTGCTGCCAGCGTGTGGCCTATCCTGTGGCAGAAGGCGTTACGGCATGGTCCGCATGGAAGCTGACGGGCGTACCCCGGTGACGAAGACCGTAACTGCCTTGACCGGATGTGGGTCCCGATTGACCGGTCGTCCCCGAATATTTTTTTTATATGGGAATTATAGCATGTCACCTCATATTTTCTTCCGAAATTTGGCCCAGCCAATAATAATATAAAAACTTTTATCAAAAATAATAATAATAATAATATAAAAACAAAAAAATACATCAGCTACAATAAAAATAATTTTCAACAAGAATCATACAAAAAATGTGCCTCATGACAATTGAGAACCTCACCTGAATTTAAATGATCATATTGGAGGTTTGATAATAAATATAAATATGAAAATGTTAAGCATAATATAAAAATAAAAAAATATTAAATATAAATTGTGTATTACTAAAACTAATAATAATATTATATTTATAACTATAAAACAACAACAACAACTAAGCCTTAATCCCACTAGGTGGGGTCAGCTATATGAATATTTTGTTTATTATATTTATGACTATATTAATAATATTTAGTATTATAAAATATATATTTATTCATATATAATTTATATTTTTATATTTTTTTAAATATTTAATTCTATCGTACTTATATATTTTTATTGATATCATACCTATACTTAGTATTATATTATCCCCATCCCACTTATTATGATTTTGATATACACAATTTATTCTTAATACTTTTATATTTATATTTAGTATCATATAATTTGTATTTAGTACTTTATGTTTATGTTTAACGTTATATATAATTTATACTTAGTATCATATATTCTTTATTTATAATTTGCATAATTATATATAATATATCAGCATCATATAATTTGTACTTAATATTTTATAATTATATTTAGTTTATTATTATTTTAATATTATATTATATAATTTTAGATGTTATTTTTTTATTAATAATTTTATAATTTTATAAAAAATTATTTATGAATGTTATTAAATTAAATAATTTATTTCTCCAAATAACATAATATAATATTAAATTAATATTAGAACCAAATGCTCTCTTAAATGTTATAAATCAAGGGAATTATATTTATTATTTATTACTATATATATATATATATATTACTTTTTCTCAATGGAATGCAAAGTTTAATTAAGTTATCGAATATTTATATACAGTACACTTTGACTATAATTTAATTATCATCTTTATTTGTTATTTTCATTGTACATAATCTTATGAACACATTAGAAAAAAAAATTTATGCATATAAGTAAATGACTATTTAATATCTAATATTTTTTTTTTACATATATGTAAGTATCTCTTTATAGTTTTACTTGTGCATAATTTGGTATATAAGTTAATCTAATTATTTTAAATTTATATTGGTACCTTTGATCTCTTGCACAAAGTTGGACGAGAAAGGCTTAATGCCTTGAGTCTTGAATCCATGAGGAGGCATTCCCAGACTTTTTATAGACTTTGTGAAGCAAATGTATCGACGCCTCTGTTTGGATACTTAATCATATCATGTGTCTGTCCATCAATTGAAGATACCCGCGAAGGTGAACAAGTCCTGCTTCGTGCATAACATTATAAATTAATAGTATTAAGTTACTAAACAGTCGAATAGATTGTCTAATTGGCTGACTAAATAGTCTGGTAGCCAATCAGACTGTCCACTTGTTCTGTTCAAATAAACAGTCTGTTTAACTACCAAATCAAGTAAGTTTTTATCTAAAAAAATATAAGTATAACTTGAGACTAGATACGTATTTACCGCATTTATTTTAATTGATACTTACCTGATTTCAAATTACAACTATTTTTTTAGACAAATACTTATTTAATACCTACTTATCTGGTGGCCAAATTGACAGTCTAGTCAGTTCAAAGCTCAGTCTAGTTGACCAACCAGATGGTTCGATCAGCCAACTAAATTGTCTGTTCAGCTAACCCGATAGTCCGTTCGGCCGCTTAGTAACTTAACGTCATTTGCGGGACTTGCTCACTTGTGTGACTCCTTGCAATTGATGGACAGACACTGTTTTAGTCTGGAGTCTGAACCCAATAACTTTTCCTGTATTAAAGGGGAAGAATATCATACGTATTGTGGTTTTGTTAGGGACCATATGGTAGTTATCATTTAAGGTTTTTGTAAACATTTCAAAGGTTGACTCTCTTCTTATCTATCAGAATGCTTAACTATTATGATTAGTATTCGACTTCTCTTATCTTATGAGTTATCACTAAGAAAATTATGTTGTAGACTTTAATGTAATTAATGCAATTCAAGCGTCTAATATACAAATTCCTTTGAGAAATTCTTCTATTCAGACTGCACACTACATCATGCATTTGAAAGTGAACCTTTGATTGACACACATGTCATGCGTGGGACAACCTCGCAAAGTGAAAGACAGCCGAACGGTTCGTCACCATTAATGGAGAGAACTAATTTGAAAAAAAAAAAGATTATGAGTTTGCGTGCAGATACACAACAAATCTTCTCGATTCCAAAAATTTTACTTTTTTTAAAATTATATGATTTGAAATAAAATAAATTAATTATATTAAAAATTATATTAGATGTAACATAAAGCTGATTGATTTATTAAAAATTATATTGTGCGAGAAGTATGTAATTAATTAATATTATAGTTTGTGTAGGATAAAATATAAAATAATTTATAATTTTTTTAATAAATTAAAAATTTTAGGCTAAAATATAAAATAATTTATAATTTTTTTAATAAATTAAAAATTTTAGGCTAAAATATAAAATAATTTATAATTTTTTTAATAAATTAAAAATTTTAGGCTAAAATAATCATTTGTTAAATTAAAATTTGTATAAGATTATATATAAAATAATTTTTATATATTTTAAATTAAAAAATATTAAAAAACAATAAAAAGCTGACATTTTGGTCTTTAGCTGTAAGACCGCGTGGTTGCGTGGCGTGTGCGGTGGGGCATTGCAGCCTTGCAGGTGAAGAGTTTGATCAAATTTTAATGCATTAAATGTACCACATATTATATCATAGGGATAATTACACCCAGGTCATTGTATTTAATGTTTAATAACATACAAGTCCACATTTGTAAAATTAACATCAATTCTTGAGTTTTAATAAATTATCAAATAGGCTATTTTCTCAATTTTTATTATTAATTTTTTTTAAAAATTACCATTATCCCTCGATCTCTCTCTCCTCCTCTCCTCCTCTCCTCTCTCTCCTCCTGATTCCCGCGCACGGGAGACACCGCATAGCTGCCGGCGGGGCGGGCGGGCGTGCGTTATGTGTGACCCACTGGCGGCCGTACGGTTGCCAACAGGTTGAGCGGCCGTCGCTCGTGCACGGGGATCCGGAGGAGAAAGAGAGAGGCGGCCCCTCTCTTTCCTTCTGATCCTCACGCACGCGCGCGACCGCGGGACATGCCACGGCCGCGCGGGCTCAGTACTGCCGCCTTTGGGTCGCACACGTCACGCGGCCGCTGGACTCGCTGGCAGTCGCGCGGTGTCTCCCGTGAGCGGGGATTGAAAGGAGAGAGAGGGGTCTCCTTCTCTCTCCTTCCGCTCCCCGCGCACGGGCGACGGCCGCGCGGCGTCGCCCATGCACGGGATCAGGAGGAGTGCGAGAGAGGCATGGAGGAGAGAGAGGCCGAGAGTATAATGCTAATTTTTAAAAAAATTAAAAAAAAAACTCATTCGATAATTTATTAAATTTCAGGTACCTCAATATTATAATTTCAAAAATATGAATCTGTGCATTATTAAGCATTAAACTCGGAGACCTGGATGTAATTATCCCTATATTATATTATTATATTGATAACTCAATTTTTAAAAATAGCTTAGTGCCAATATATTCCTTCATAAATATTGCTTTACTTACATCTATTCAAAAGGTAAAATATTATTTAAGTACCTCTTCTTAAACATAATATTAATTTATTGCTATTTTTTTCTTGTTATTCTTACACAATTTTATCATGTTCAAGTTTGTATATATAAATAAATATATAGATAACATACATAAATGATATGTATGTAAATAACAATAATTTAGCATTTATCTTTCCTATAAAAAAAAATCTGCTATATAAATTTAGTATTTTTATTACATTCTATCAGTTAATAAATTCCTATTTAGCTCATATTATATGAAATTAGACTTAATTGTAGTTTATTATTATATTATTTTTTTCTCTTTTTTTTTATATGGACAAGATCTAATATCTAACTTTAATTATTAGAGCTTCAATCGGCCTATAACTTATATGTCTAAATTATATAAATCGACTCTTTTTGACTTTAACCTCAATCGATACATGTTACATCAAAACTTTCTTATAAATAAATTCATTTCTCATTCATTATTTCATGTATAACACTCGTCTTCTTAACATTCTCATTTCTATAATATTTATTTTATTTATATGTCTCCTCTTTATTGACTAACATTTAACGTTATATATCATCACTAATTTTATTACTTTTTTATAAAATTTATCTTTAAGTTTGAGTAAATTTTTTTTATCACACAACAAATTAGATGCATCTTTTTCATTTTTTTCATCTTCTTGGATCCAATAACATTATCATCAATTTAACTGTTATTTTATATGATTGATCCAAAAGTATTTAAAGCACTAACTTTTCTTGATAATTTGATCACTAATTATCATATCATAAATACAAATGCTTTTGTAATATCTCTCGTTGCCAACTCTTGTCATTGTAGCATTGTTTCTTGATTCAAACTAATATCTCAAGCCTCGTATGTTTTCAAGTTAAAAATTTAATTTGTTTTAATTTTGACCAGTTATAACACATAAAATTTAATATTAAAAAATAATTTTATTTTCATATCCTACACACATTATTAAAATAATAACTAACTTATATCACATCCCTCATATATTCCAACAAAATAATTAACTTTATATTAAGTTTTTCTTCGATAGTGTTCTGTCTTTCTCATGCCATGACCCTTTTCTTCTACTTTGTGGGAATGACGTTAGCTGATACATTTAAATGATGTTCACAGGTAGCCCTGTTGACTCCCGAGATATCTTTGAGGGACTAAGCAAAGACATCTATATACTCAGAAAGCAAAGCAGTAACACCTGCTTGCTGATTTGCATTTATAGAAGAAGATATACTTATAATTTTAGAAGAATCTTCTACCCCCATTGGTACATTAATAACTTCTTCTTGTGATATGACAGGTTGAGACTCCCTTGGGTCCAAATGGTCAACAACGAGCTAAGCTGCGATCTGGAAACATTGGGTGGCCTGCCGGAGGTCTTCTCTGATGGTGACAATGCCGCTAGAGGTAGGAAACTTCACGTAGAGATGGGGCGTAGAGATTATCATCCCGAAAGAGTTGAGTGTTCTCCCGAAGATGGCATTGTAGCCTGACCTGGCTCTGATGACCACGAAGTTCACCATGCTTATGGTGTAATAGTTGTCGTCGTAGAAAGAGACCGACAGAGAGATGAATTCCAGCAGCTGAACCCTCTCCCCAGAGAAACCCAACAAGGTAGTTCCTACATCGAGAAGGTTTGTTTCCTTGAGGCCCATATGAAGGAAGGCAGATTCAAATAAGATATCGGCCGCGCTTCCTGAGTCGAGGAGCACTCACTGAACATCAAAGTCGGCGACACGAGTAGTGACCACTATCGGGTCGTTGTGAGGGTTGCCCATGTGGGGAAGACCTTCATGACAGAAAATGAGTGGGTTGGAAGATGAGGGCTGATAAGAGATGCCGCCAACTTCTATTACCTGATAGTGGATAGCGGAAGGATCAACGGTGAAGATAGCATTGATAGTTCTTGCAGCAGGGGGATAGGATCGCACTGGTCGGCTAGGGTCTGGAGGTGGTGAGACCCGAGTTGGAGCCCCTACATCCGCTGGAGCCTTGCCCTTCTGCGCGGCATTGAATATAGGTGCCATCAGCATGAACTCTTCAAGTTTGCCCTGATCCGCCAACTTATCGAGCATGGCCCTCAGTGTGGGACACTTGTGAAGCTTGTGCTCGTAGTTTCCATGGAACTCACAGTAATTCTCCGGATCCACTCCGGCCAGTGGCGTTGGTTTGGGTCCCACAAGACAAACCCAATCTTGCTTCACGGCCACTGCGTATACTTCAGTAAGCGGTCGAGAGAAGAAATGCTTTTGCTCACGGGTCTGCTGCGCCCTCCTTTCGTTCCTACCATGATTCCTTCCTTTATGAATCATTGTGGACATGGTTCGCACCCCGATGTTTTCTCTTCTTCTCCTTCTTGGCTCCGAAGACGTCGGGGGGAGAGGCCTCAGCGTCCTTCAATAGCACGAACTGGCTGGCCCTGGCAACCAGCTCTGGATAGCTTCGAGGTTTAGCTAGTTGGAGGGATTTGGACAAGCCGCCGCTCTTAAGACCCCTCCGATAGTTGTGCATAGCTATGGCAGGATCTACATCTTCTACTTCCGCTACTGTAGCGAAGAAGCTGTTGGTGTAATCTCGCAGACTTTTCTTCTTATCCTATTTGATGTTGGCGAGCACCATGTCAGAAACAACCATCTGTGTCCTGCCAATGAAGCGGGCGATCAACTCCCATTTCAGGTGCTCATAGGAACAGATGTGACCTTTGGGCAGCCTTACGAACCAACGGAAAGCTACTCCTTTTAGAGTATTGGCCAAGAGGTGACACTTGGTGGCTTCGTCGAGCTAACGATAGCGGATAGCAGCCTCAAACCCCTGAATATGCTCGCGGGGGTCAATACCGCCCCAGTAGGCCTCAAGTCGGGATGGCCTAAAGTCTTCTGGGATTGGCAGTTACCAGATGACATCAGAGAAAGAAGCATTGCTATCCAGCAGGCCAAAAAAAGGGTCAGGTCCATATAGGAGAGCCTGAGCTCCGACAAAGAGGGGGGTTTCGTCCGGTGAGGAAAGGATGGAAAGTTGGAGGGAAAAGGGTAGGTTGTGTTAGTGGACATGGTAGAAGAAGATTTTAAGAGACTTCTTGAGGAGGAAAAGGGTGTCTGGGCAGCCGAGAAGAGCTAGATGACTGAACGGAAGGCACCGCGACCGACAAGAGAGGTGCCGGCACCACCGCCACCAGTGAAAGAGGAACACAGGCCGCCGCGATTGGCAAAAGAGGATCACTGGCCGTCGTAGCAGGCGGAAGAGGATCACGGGCCGCCGCAGCCGACAGAAGAGGTGCAGGTAGCAGGACGACGATGCAAACTGGCTGAGTCTTCCTGAGGATCACGGTCGGCTATGCTGTAAGGCTAGTAACCAGATCGGTGAGGTTCGCTAGCAACCTCTGCAACTCTGTAATGCGGGTATCTTTAGAGGAAGAAGTAGATCTGGCATGATGCCGAGACGTTGAAGTGGAAGCCTCATCACCTGGCGCCCTGACAGATGGTTCACCTGCGTCTGTGCTGGCTGCGGAGTTGGTTCTGCGTGTTCTAGCCACCATCTTCTAAGATTCTCAATTCGAGCACCAAAAAAATGTTGACGTGGGATAGAGGGGGTCCCAAAAGAGAGAAAAATAGAGAGTCCCGAGAGACGGCGGCATGCAGTGAGTTAAGACTTGTGTTAAGGCTCACAGCGACAAGCATCGAGAAAAGCACATAGGTATTTAAGATAGTTCAGGAAAGAAATCCCCTACATCCACCGGGCGATCACCAGGGATGATTTCACTAGAAAAGGGAGCGAGTGGTCGAAAAGACCAGTACAAAGAGTGAGAGAGAGGAGAGAGAAAGCTTTCTTTATCTCTAGCTCATGGTACAAAGGTGATAGAAGAAGGATTCTGCTCTTCCAACCTCTTTTCCTTGATGCCTTTTCAAGGGTATTTATAGGCAACGGTCAGTGTAGCTCCGTCCTGATTTTTGGAAGAGAATGAAGTAAACAAATGCTGAACCCATGGTAATGGCTTCATTACTGTCGGCCATCGGAGGAGCCAGAAGTAGTGGGTGGAGAGCTTAACTTTTTGATCTTGCCATTTCTTCTAGGGATCCGTGATGGTTGGAGCATGCGGGTCATTGATTTGTGTGACTGGAAAAGCATCCTACATTAGAAATGGCGTGGTCAGGCCACGCCGACTGCGACAGGTGCAGCTGAGGAACATCATCATCGATGTTGCTAGTGGATGATTCCGGGTCATCGTGGATGAGGTTTGACCGCACCCTCGTGGCCGAGACTTGGGACCTGCGAGAATAAAAATATTTAAATAAAAAATTAGTGCCACCTAAGAGCTATGTGTACGGCTGTGATGCAACGCTGGAGCCACGTGTTAACAATTCCATCTTACTACTATATCACGGAAGTCGCCCGACAGACGATCGTCTGCCCGCCGGGTGGCTTATGTGTGATGAAAGTCTTCCCACAAGCATACGACTTCATCTTTAATTTTTTTTTAAAAGAATTAAATATTATTTGAGAAATATTTTTTTATTTTTTGTATGATTTACTACATAATAAGTTTTCGCAATAGAGTTGTATTTTTTTCAGCATAATATTACTTTTAAATTCAAAAATAAAATGAGTACGTATTTCATTTCATTTCTCAATTATATATTTTGTGTTCCATAGATTTTTGGTAGACTAAAAAATCTCAAAATACGATATCGTTATTTTCTATCTTTTTCCATATTCTGTCGTGCAGATCCTCTATATTGATCATGTTATTTTTAAATTATTTTTCTCCATTTGTTTCATCTACATACTCCTTTGAGCTTGAGTATCCATACTTGTATTCAGACATGCTTTAAATTCACAACAGAAAGTTATAAGATGTATAAAATATAAATAAAATAGAATAAATACGTATAACTTGCACCAGAGTAATTTTTTGAATGAGCTTAAATTTTTCGATATAGTTAAAAAAGTTATAATATTATACTATATAAAATATATATATTATTTCTGTCTTCCTCTCTTACGTGGTATAATGTCTCTTTCAGGTGTATATGAATCCGGATCCTGACGTCATTATCGATGGAGTGCATACACATATGCACCACTATTATCGTCATCATTAACGGAGTTTTCTTATTCCTACTCTTGGTTGATCAGTGGAGTCGAACGACCAATATCAAATTGCGTCTTATGAAGACCATAGTGATAATAAGCACTTGAAAAGCCTGGGTTGTACTGTGATGTATGAATTATAAGATCAAAAGATGAATGCTGACAAGTTTTGTTAATGTGAATAGCTCTTGCTCCTGTAGAGTGTACATCTCGATAGAACAAGACAATGCCAAACCGCTGGAGGAAAGTGAAGCTATAAGCAAAACTGATCACACAATGATAATAGTTGATCACAAAAGTTCATTTATATGCTTGAGCTGCTGCCTTCCATGCACCTCTCAATATTGAATAGTGAATATACAGTGCATGTGATCTCATTCTGATATAGAAAAAAATTATAATAATAGTTACTATAATAAAATTTAAATACATAATTAAATTTACAGAGCTCACAAATCTTTGACAACATATGCAGAAGGAAAATATGAAGTAGGCTCATTTACTTCAGTGAATACAAGTGAAAAACATGCCTAAGATCTACACTAATCTATGTATAATTTCAGTGCATCAGCATCGTTCTCATTAATCATTTGAAGTTGCTGAATGAACCAATCGTCCTCTCAACAGACACCTATACAAGAAATGCTCAACAAATCAATCTGTCGATGCTCATCCTTGAGCATCAGTCCTTCTAAAATTTAGATCTACCACCTCCAATGGGAAATACTATTAGTAACTGAACTAGCGCATTACACAATCGGGCAAATGTCACTCAACAACTATCCAAGCTATAAGTGGATTTGCGCCAGGTAAATTAGCTGATTCAGCAGTGCAAAGAGGCGACAAAATACCTAAAAGATCAGTAGTATATGATTGGCCTAACTTGGAATTGGTCCAGGTCCGGCCCGGATCCATGTATTTGAGTCAGGTCAGGTCAGTCGGGTGTAATTAATTAAAAAAATATATATTTCTATGTATTTTATAATTTTTTTATATATTTTTTTAACATTTCTTAAAAAACAATAATATAAAAAAGAAAAACTTTCTAAAAAATATTATTATTGGTAATGAAAAAATTTATAATAAAATAATTAAAGCTCATTCAAATATTGTATTACAAAAAACTTATTCATCATAATTACAAAGAATTCTTTGGAGTACTCCCCTTCTTCTTCAATGCTATTATCCTTGAATTCTTCTATAAAATTGTATTGTTAAATTCGTGACTTAGTAGCAAACCAACTTTCTAGATAAATAAGCATGCAAAGGGTTGCAGCATACAAGCTGCTTCTATCATCTTCTATTATTCTTTCCATGGTAGAACAAGCTGATTCGGAAGCTACAATTGACGCTTATACTGCTACAGTATCTTGAACCAAAGTAGATAGAATGAGATATTATTTTGAATAGTATTTTCACCACTCTAATAAGCTCATATCATCGTCAAACCCAAGGTATAAATAAAACTATAAATTGTTCAAATTTACAGAGGCTTGATTCTGTGTTGTGGATTACTCGCTTGCAGGTGCTTTTTCTTTCTCTGAAATGAGAGATCTCTTTGCCGCCGTAAACATAAAAAACATTAAAAATATGCTTTTTGTATTTCTGTTTGTATCTCCACACGTCTCACACATATACTTACAACCTACTCACTGTAATATGGAGAAAATAAATCTTAGAGAGTTGTAAAAATTAATGCTTTTTTGGCATCAGTATTACTCCTCAAGAAATTAGAATATTCAGCGTAAAAAGTTTTAGTATGTTTGGTCTCTTGACAGGGATCAAACATAGTAGCTATTGAATATAAAAATAAATTTTTTTCAATATTTCTTAAATTTTAGTTCTATGTTAGTAACAAAAGCTTCAAGGATTGAATTTGATCTAAATTCTAAAAATTTTTAAAACATAAAAAAAAATGTAAGACAAAAAAAATAGGCTAAATCAGATAGTAGCAACCTAAAAATATTTCAGTAGTTTTCTTAAAAATTAATAATAATTCAAAAAAAAAATTTAAGAAAATTTAATCATAAGAACACAATTGAGGGTCACGATTAATTGTATACAAATTGTAAAAGACAATAAGTAAATCTTCATATAGTAAAAGCGAATCGAATAAATGATGAAGTGAATTCCATCTAGTTTCAATGGGTAATACAAATTTTATATAATTTTTTGTTGCACTTATACAAACATGTTTTCATTCACGTCTGATGTTTAAATTCAAGCAAATTCATTTGTAACATGCTTAAATTTTCAATAATTTAATGTTCTAAATTAAAAGTACTAGAAACACATAAGTTTATAATATGACATGCAAATCTAAAATGAAAGAGAACCACAAAGCTGATATTTTAGAAATTGCTGTAAAAACTTAACTGCGAAATTATTATTCGAAGTATTATCTAAAGTAATAAAAAAAATTATTTTTTATGCTATAAATTTTACAAATATTTTGAATGTAAGTAAATATAATAGAACTTGTGTGAGCTTTATATAATATATCTAAAGATAATATGTGTTTCTGTATTTTCCAACAAGTAACAATTAAGTAACTCGTGCTATTTATGTTAGTCTAAATATCAGAAGTTAAACTAATCCTACAAGTAATATTACTGATGTATTGAATAAAAAATTTTCTATATCTTTCGTATATTAGCAACAATTTTTAAGTGTATGCTTAAAAATACAATTATATTGAGGTTGTAAATATTGAATAATATATTCTAAAAATTCATTCTTTTCATATATTGTAAAAGGTTATTTGGTTCGTACAATAAATCGAACTAAACCTCCACTTGCCTCATCTACCATTGTATAGATCCACTCTATACATTCAGTTGTGTTTAGTTTAGCTTTATAGTAGTAAGGTTGATAAATTTTTTTATCAAATTTTTAAAATCTAACTAAGTATTTCTTAAATGTACCAATTTCACCATTCGTACCACCTATTTGTATGAGTACTGATTTCTACAAATTTTACAAATAGCAATATACTCGGGTAACTCTGAGTTGATATTAGGTTTAATTTGTAATTTAAAAAACTCTCATGCCTTACTGCGTTTTGCCTGAGACTTATTGGAGACAATTGAAAATTGAGTTGCTAACATCTCCACTTGCCTCAAGATTATGTTCTGTAGATAGATCAGGATCAGGTTTTAAAATTTTGTTAAAGTTCTTATTGAGTGGAGGAAGAAGATCGAGTTTCGAAATGTAATCCAGATCCAATTCCATTGGCGACTTGAGAAAGAAATGCCAGCTAATCAACGTTGGGAAGCTATTTAAATTTGTTTGCAAAATTTTTGAAAAAGTAGAAGCTAAAAATTCATAAGAATTATAGAAATAATTCACATAAGTCCTACTATTTATAAAAAGTTAAGTATGAGATAGAAAGTCTAAAATGACCTTAAAATGGTCATTTGACTATTGTTGGTAGCTAGCAACAGGCAAATAAATGTTCTATTTGTAAAATTAAAAAACAATTTTTTTTAAACAAAACAGATTGGCAGCAGTGCTAGCTGGCGCTGTAGCCAGCCCATTTTTCATGGGGGCAGCTCCCACGCGAGTGTCACTTGTGTGAGCACTGCTCTTTTAAAAAAAGAAAATGAAAAGGTTCAACAAAATCGGTGTGAACTGGAACCGGTCCGGTTCCAAATCGATTAACCAGGGGCCCAGAATCGATCCGGTCCGATCCCGCACCCCAAAATCGGCCAAAGCCAGGCCAGTTCAATCAGTTCTGGACTGAACCAGTTCTTATTGGACCAAGTTCTCGACCGGTTCCCAATAGAACCGATCCAAGCAGACCCACTAAGAAGGCTCGAAAAAAGAAATAAAGAATACCAAAATATTCTGTTGGCTTTACTAACGAAAGAAACATGTCAACCTCAACGTTTGCTACAAGAAGTCATTATATAATTACTTCAAGTGAAACTCAACTCACATCTTTGAAATCTTCCATTCTGATCAACCTGCTGAACTAAATCCTAATACAATAATAAATCAGGGATACTACTTTTTAAAGAAGATTTGTACATAAGCCAAAAAGAAATAACATAACTACTTATTAAACATAAAAAAATTTAAATTTATATTAAAATTTTCAAATTACAATTTAATCGCTTTGTTATCAAACTTGCACGTGGGAGATACACAATGTAATTGAAATAATAAAAACAAGAGATCAATACACACAAAAAAGGTATACAAATAGTAATTATTATAAAGCAGTTTCAACGTAAACAACTAATTTCATTACAAGTATGCAAATCATTTTCCTCCCTTCCCATGTCCTTGCTGGTAAGGCTTGCATATTAAACACTTTATTTATAATTGCTTACACACAAAACAAAAAAATTAAATTCCACAATATGCTATTTATTTGTAAGATTAAATTTAATAAAATTTAAATTAAACATAAATAAAAATATTTTTTTATTAAAAATTATGAATGAGATAAAATAAAATTAATTATTATGTTAAAATACGTAAAAAAAAAATATAATATGAAATTAATTATTATATTAAAACATATGAAAAATATAATATAAATTAATTATTATTTTAATAATATATATACGATGTAAAATAAAATTAATTTTTAATATTAAATTTTATGTGAGATATAATATGCCAAATTAAAATTAAACCAGATTAATTTTAAACTTGAAAACAAACTAAACCTAAAAGTTGTAGACACAATAATCTGGATTTGCACCCTCAATATGCTTGGGTGGAGCTTTAGTTTAATGCCATCTCCATATTATATTACATTGTATAGAAAAAAATTTAAATTATTTTTTTAAAAATTATAAAATTATCACTCATAAATAATATTTAAATATTATGATATCTAGATACATAGTGTCAAAAGAATATTGAACTAAACGCCACTAAAATTGAAAATTTATGATCTCATTACAGCACAATAATCTTGATCTCAAAGTAGACCTAGCTAGTAATAGTAAAACTGAGAAAGACATTCAACTAATGTATCCAACAAAATCAAAGAGAAAAGACAATTGGGCAAAAGAATAAAAACAAAGATGAGATAGAAAATTTGAAATTCTTTTTACTTTCTAGATATTGGTTTCTCAAGATAAACATTTTAGATCTGCAGGGACCTGACAACAGGGGGACTGACCAATCTAAAAGCAGTAACAACTCATTGCTAAAATTTTGAAAAAACAATTAGTGAAGGGAAAATAGTAGTAACATGCAAGGCCTGCGAAGTAACACGACATGGCGAATATGAATAATAAGTCGGGCAAACACTCTTAAGAAACAGAATTAGAGTTTTTCAGGACCAATCTTTTGAGTTCTGGCATTATGCTCGACAGATATTCCTTTTTGCTTAAAATCCTATCAGCTGTGCAGTCTTCTTCCTGCCGAGAAAAATAGCAAGAAAAATGCAACATATGGAAATATTAAAAAAAAAAGGAATACGTGATTGGTTCAATAGAAAAATCCTAAAAACTACATGGCTGTGCAGAATAATGGTAAGAATGGCTGTTAAAGCAAGGTGCCTGATTAAATTTGAAGGTAATTGATGAATGATCTAAGCCAAATGCATTTGTTCTTGGGGCAATAAAAAATTAAAGATATTACATATTTATATTTAATAAATTACACCATACACACTTTTTTTACACTATGCACACCATAAATTACTACAAATGTTTAATTGGACACACTACAATCGTGATATGAAGGTACTTTTCATATGCTTTATCATATATGAAATGTAATTTATTAAGCATGAATGTGTAATATATAAAATGATAAAATTACAGTAGCATGTAGGTAATTATCCTAAAATTAAAATATAAATCCCAACAACAAGAGTACGGCGACACCTAGTGGCTGTTTGGTCCAGCTGGAACTGCAAAGTATGATAATTCAATAGCCATATATCAAGGATTGTACCCACACAAAACAATCAGTTAAGAAAATTATCACCTCTATGAATCATGTTTCAACAGAAGTGGTACACTAGCACTGAATCCCCAATTTAGAAGGGTTATTTCAAACGATACCACAATTTCAAAATCATTTCAAATTGATCATAGAGTTAGTTTTTCCCTTTCATGCAAATTCTTCCATATATATGAATCATTAAGTCAGATGTATTCTAGCCTGACATCCTTGCAACCCTAGAAAATGAATTCAATGTTATTATCTCAGCATATACCCTCGTTGCTACAACAGTGTAGGTTGTCCTTTTTGTTTCTTGGGTTTCTTTTTTTTTTTTTCTCCACTTTCAATGTTACTTGTGTTCGAACACAAAGTAGCTTAGCTAAACATTTTTCAATTATAATTGGATTACATTTAGGCTCAGCTTTAAGCCCATATCTTTTTGCATTAATTATAGAAGCTCTGATTGAACATATCCAAGAAATAGTACCTTAGTATATGTAATATTTCCCATATTGATAAGACTAAAGAAAGGGCTAAAACAAAACTTGAGTTATCGAGGAATATAAAAGTTTTTGTCTTGCTAGATCGAAAATCGAATATATGGAGTGCAAATTTAGTCAATACAGAAGCACTTGTATTAGTGAGATGACAATTGATGATAAAGTTATCAAGAGTGAGCAATTTAAATATCCTTCAAAGGTTAGCCGAGGCGAGAAACCTTCATACATGGAATTCTCAACCTAGGATTTAACACAAGGATAAAAACCTTGATGAACTATGTGTACTTATTTGCAAAAGTTAATTTTAACAAAGTTAAAATTAAACTTCAATGTGAATATTTTTTTTATTGAGAGTTGTGTATAATGCAAAATAAATTTAATTATTATATTGTGATGTTCGAGGAAGTGATATAAATTAGGGGTTTTTACCCGTATGACACAAAAAACTTCAATATTTACTTATTAGACACCCAAAAGTTAAATATTACATGACACACACTTATTTATTTTAAAGATTGTAATAAATATTCTCACCACAAACGAGAAAATACTAAATAACAGTGTCTAAAATAATGATCACTGAAATAGAAACAACAATACAAAATAAATGCGAGAAATAAATCATCCAAAATAGTAATCTCCCAATTCAATCAGAGATTATTATAGGAATTTTTCCAATCTATCATGTTCAGCTGTTATCCGCAACATCCATTTTCCTAAATCACGTATCCTAATAGTCAATCATTCATATCGATTTAGCAGTACTTGGGTGCTAGATTCGGTCAGTCGACGGATAAACTCTTGCGAGGAATGAGACGACGGTGGAGTCGTGGTGTCCCCCACCACTTAGTATATTATGTAATTATTATCCCATATGATAGAGACTAAGATAAAGGGCCTAAAAACAAACTTGAGTTATCGAGGAAATTAAAGTTTTTGTCTTACTAGTATCGAAAATCGACTATATATGACGTTGCAAATTTTAGTCTAATTACATAAGCATTTTATTAGTGAGATGACCAATGTGGATGATTAAAGTTTATCTTAGATTTTTGATGTTATTTTGCGATTTAATATATCCTTCAAAGAGGTTAGCCGAGGCGAGAAACTTTTCATACATGGAATATCTAATCTGGATTTAAACACAAGGATAAAAACCCTTTGTTAATGAAGTATGTTGACTTATTTGCAAAAGTTATTTTAAAATTAAAATTAAACTTCAATGTTGGAATATTTTTTTATTGAAAAGTTGTTGTATCAAGCAAATAAATTTCAAATTATTTATATCGTGTAATGTCGAGGAAGTGATAATAAG
>KZ454389.1:392098-450065 GCA_002786265.1 Apostasia shenzhenica
TTTACTTAAATAAAATGTAAGGATTTTTTAACTAGGGTGTGTTGGTTGTAAAATTAAAATAAATAAGTGTGTGTCATGTAATATTTAACTTTTGGGTGTCTAATAAGTAAATATTGAAGTTTTTTGTGTCATACGGGTAAAAATCTCTATAAATTATTATTTTAGTTTGTGTGTATAACATGAAATAATGTTAATTTTTTATTTTGAAACATATGTATAATATAAAATATAGTTAGATTTTAATATTAAAATTTTATTTCATGTGATATGTCGAGTTAAAGTTAACAACATTAATTTTAACTTAGGTAAACAAACACACAAACTATCACTGAGATGAGATTACCTAGCGGAATGGATTATGTGTTTCTAAAAGACTCAAAAAACTGTCAAACGATTGAGAAGTGACCACATCAACCCCCTTCCAGGTCATTATACAAAAGTAGTAGTGTCAGGATAATGGCGTATTGGGCTTTTTTTGACTTAAAGAAATAATTGTCATATTTGTCGACTATAGAATGGAAGAGAAAGTTAACATTGAGTGAGATACAACTAATGTGATGAGCAACCACAGAGTAAGAGTATCTTAGAGAGCTATCACCAGTAGAAGTCCTACGATGAAGATCAACAATCTAGAGAAAGTTCAGTCTCTTACAGTTTTCAAGAAAAGAGAAGGAACCAAAGAACAAAGAAAGTCTATTATCCATCTTAAGGCTAAATAGTCTTAGGTGATGACCCTTGTAATTCTTTAGTGTGCCACCAAATATGAACCCCCAAGTTATCCTAAGTTTAGAAAATTAAATGCTTGTCCAACTGTGAGTATAGAATTCCCACATTAGAATCACAATGACTAGCATGAAAAGAGACTTCAATATGATGAATGGGATGAACTGATTCAAAAAATGAGGACCCAAATAAAAAAAAAGGTTTGGTCTTAAGGAATCAGAAGTAATTTCAGCATTTAACTGTTTACTCATCAGAGAAAGAAGAATTATAATATCCTTCAAAGAACTTGTAATCTTGAACAAATATAATCTAGAAAGATCAAGCCTGCAACAAAATCGCCCCTAGTTGCATTAAGTATACCTTAGCAATAAAAGTTGGACAGGTTATAAGAAATTATCCTTTTCAATGGAAAATGAAAAAGCTGATCAGGTAGCCATTTTAATATTTAAAAGAAGCAAACATAGATTTCACTTAATTACATACATCTTTATCAATGCTTCCAAGTATTTTAAGGATGGCATGTGCAGAAATAATATTTACAATGGTTTAGTAGGACCTTACGTAAAATAGACTGCTCGATGTCCCTATAGAATAATTCCCATTGTTCTTAGGATTGATTATCTTACAACAGTATTTGGTAAATGTCCGTTTTCAGGCAATTTGCTCTTTAGATTGATTAAAACAATTTATACCAATATCCTCTAAAAGGTGAATTACGCAGAACGAAAAACATACAATTGAAAAGTTGAAATATAGTGACCAAGTTACGTGAATACTTGAATAGGCTACAAAACCTATAATCACTATATAAACAAATTTAATGATAAAGCTTTTATCTACAACAACATAAAAGGAAAGCTCATTAAAAGAAAAAAAAAATCTATGAAGCCCATCTCAAAATCAAATGATCCAAAGATACCTACATCTTCAGTAGCAGCAGCTTGCAATGCTAAAAGAGTAACTGTTGCATTATGATAATCCATCAAGAAATTAAATGTTTCCTCAGGTAGTTTATCCTACAAAATTTGTAAAATTAAAAAAATAATTCAGAATACAACCAGGAAGGCTTTGGGAGATGGGAAAACTGCATGCGATAATATAGGAATAACTTTAGCATGAACGATAAAATGTTGAAAGAGTCAATTTTATTGAGATCTTTTATTGATCGCTTTACTTGTTTAACCTGTTGACCCCACACAAGCACCACCTTAAACCAGCTCATATGGTCTCGATTGGTAGGAGAATGTTTTGGAGATGATTCCATTTTTTTTGGCATAGAGAGAATTTATTTTAAAGTTATAATGTAAAATAAAATTATTGTACTTTTAAGAATTATGTTGTATGTAAAATAAAATTGATTTCTTTTTAAAGCACATGCAATATGTAAAATAAAGTTGAGATTTGTATAGGAAATGATATGAAGTTGATTTTTAATATTTAAATTTATGGATGATATAAAATAAAATTTAAATATTCTTGAAAATATTTTTTGAAAGAGTTTGGGCTTTTTGGGGGCCCCAACCAAACAAGGGAAAGCTCTAAGATTAAAAAGAATAGAGAAGGCATAAATGTCCAATTTAAATACTTAGTAATGGAACTTGTTTCCTCATAAATAAGTATCCATAAATAGAAGAAGCTCTAAATAATCTTGGAAGAAAGAATCACATTATTCTTTTTTTCTATCCACTCATAATCCTAGAATAGCATATCACATTTCAATTGGAAGCCATGTTTAGATTGATCTCAAATAATATGAATAAGCCTTATATTAATATTTATCACAATGATCCATGAATCAAATAAGTGTATGAGGACCTTCATCATTTAGCAGTTACAACCACCTCTCCCAAATCTTTTTGGTGATCATTTTGATACATTCTCTTTTTTTTTAATTTTTTTTTTGATATTGATACATTCTCTATTGTTAATTCATATTTGTTGAGCATTTGTTGTTAATTATGGTACCCTTACAATCTTAATGAACTTCTAGAGATCGTAGTTGCAATCTATTCCTCTACCTTCTTCATCCTTTTTCAAATAAAATTGAGCCTCCCCACCCCCCTGCCCCTCCTGCCTCCGCCATACACCTGCCTTCTTGGTATTCAAAACTATATTTATGCTAATTATAGTATTTCATAAATATTTTTGCAACTTTCAAGTTACATAATTGTGTGGATAACATGGCTATCCTAAGACATGTTCCAATATGGGCTGCTCCTCTACCTTCTTGGTACTTAAAATTGTATTTATGCTAATCACAATACATTAGATCTTTTGCAACTTCGAGTTAAATAATTGTGTGGAAACCATGGCTACCATAAGACGTTTTTCAGAGACCGCAAACACCAACATTGAAGTGCATCAACTTGGTCAAAAAGAAAACTAGTCATCTTTTGTTTGCTTTAAGTTAGTTTAGTTCGATTTGAATATTTTATTTTTGTAGTAGAAAGTTTGCCTTTTTAAGACAATAAAGTTAAAGTATTTTAATGTATAATTTTGTCTTTTTGAAATATCTTTGATAAATGAAATGAAAGTTTGAGAGAAATAGCTGAGTCTTGGACTCGTGTTTATATACCACAGAGGGAAGAGATGTGCTTTGGATGAGAATCTCTTTGCCTAAGTTTGTCTAAATTATTTCCTTACCCTCCCAACCAAATTCTAAATGCACAAATTCCCCCAACCTAACCCTACCGGATCTCCTTTATCATGCAACAAATCAACAGCTGTAATGAACTTGATCTATATGATTTTGCCAGAGCTGAATGATTTGGTAAATCAACAACCCTTCATCCATTCACCAATCTATTGAACTAGCAACTGTTGGACATCAATCTTGCAGATGTGTTCTTTCCAAGTGCGTGAATCCCACGTCACAAGGGTGTCAAAGACACTCTCCACTATATTTTTAATGTTATCATCATCCATCAACCTTCTCTTATATTCAACACAATCGCTGTTGTAACTTTAGGAAATGCATTTAATCCTTCCATGACAACCTAAACTACGTGGTTGACATTTAAAACACAAGTGTTGTTCGAACAAGTGAACAAGAAATTACAGTTAACACTTGTTTTCCTAGGCCCTGTATTCAATTATTACACCATCAACATGGCAGGTTCTCATTTCTCAATAACTGTCAACACATAATTGGCTTTTGATATAAAAGAGAAATATATATGTATTTGTGAGTTGATTATCAATGTTAAATGAGTATGGCTGATCGTGTCACTGATAGTTTTAACATTTGTTTATTTCTGTCAATTGCATTCACATCTCTAGATGGTCTGTATATGATAATCTTTATCCCAGACCACATACGCACTCAAAAGTCATTAAAGAAGGAAATTAGTGGTGTTGGTATTTGGTTTATAGATTTTGTTCCTATTTTCTTTTTCATTTTGTAGATGATATAAGCTTATCTTGTATTAATTCAGTTCCCTATTTTGTTATTCTATACTCCATCAACCTAGTCAACGGGATTTGAGAATTGGACTCAAAGTAATGAAGCACAATTCCATTTTATATATAATGCGTTTAATTTTTATACAAGAACTTTGAGGAAACAAAGCGTAAGCAAGCTTTACTTTGAGTCGTGAGATTGCTGAAGATATGGCCCTTCCAGGAGCTTGAAGAGACTTATTATATACCTGCACAAAGAAACAAATCAGGATCTTAATGCAAAAGAAAAATAAAAAAGAGACTATGACAGCGATGGTTGTATTAGTAATAGACAAGCGTGAAATAACATGTACAACTTGCTAACCTGCAAATAAAATAAACCAACCACCTTCGGCAACAGCACAATGGGATCTGCTTCTGAAGAAACTTGTGATACTAAGTCCTACAGTATCACGAATATACACCAACAAGAATCATAAATCATGCAAAATTAAATAGACACATCAACAAATAAGTAAGGGTAAACAACAAATAAGTCCCTCCAGTTTAGGTCTACGTGTAATTAGGTCCCTCCAAAATGCCCATCCTCAGATTTTATTTATTTTTTTGATGGGGGAAATGCCGCATCCTTAAGCCTGGTAATTGGTAAAATAAGGGACTTTAGTGAATTACATGTGTTAGATTATTCTTGCCACAAGGTGGAAAATCATAAGTCAAATCTAATACAACAACAACCAAGCCTTTATCCCACTAGGCGGGGTTATTTCCATTACAATCTATCAATTAATAAATTCTCATTTAGCCAAGTGTGTAGAATCATTCCTTATAGTTCTTTATCATGTCTTTTTTAGTCTTACTCTTATTTTTTTTATGTAGGCAAAGTTCAATAACTCAACTTTCTTTACTAGAGCATCAATCGGCCTACAATTTATATATCCAAACCATCTAAGCTAACTCTTTCTGAGTTTATCCTTAATTGATGCTACTAACTTTCTTGCAAAAATACACTATTTCTTATTGTCTTTTTGTGTACCACTTATTCATTTTAGTACCCTCATTTCTATAATATTTTATTTGCATGCTTTCACTTTCTATCATGACTGGTTTTACTGCCATTCTATAAAATTTATCTTTAAGTCCGAGTAAAATTTTCCTATCACACAACAAATCAGATATATTTTCTCACTTTATCCATCCCGTTTGGATCATATTTATGATATCATTATCTATTTCACCGTCATTTTATATGATTGATGTAAAGTATTTAAAACGCTTACTCTTCCAGGTAATTTAAACATCAATTTTCATATCACTAATACAAGTACTTCTTTTTTGACTAAGGGCTTGTTTGGTTAGAGGATGAATTTGGGTAAGAAAAGAGAAAATAATTTATTTTATAGAGTTGATGGGAAATAAAATTATTTTAATATTGGGAGGTGTGTAAGATGTGAAATAAAGTTGATTTTAAGGTTGGAATTTGTGTTGGATGTGAAATAAAGTTTATTTTTAAGGTTGAAATTTGTGTTGGATGTGAAATAAAGTTATTAAAATTTATAATAAATTTAAAATATTATTAAGATATTTTTTTGCCCTTTTTTGGGCTCATGCCAAACAAGGCCTAAATGTACACTCCATATATTCAATTTATAATCTTCTAAGATGAAAACTTTTAGACTGTAAAGTATTCCTCCACAACTCGAGTTTCAAGTTAGCCCCATATTTAATCTTATCAACAAGGAGAATATCATTTGCAAAAAATATATACCAAGATATAGCAATTATGAGTCTTAGTAAGACAACGAGTAAGACAAAATTGACAAGAAACTGTGAACTGTACATAATAACGCAAAGTGACAAAGTGGAGGACGAATAAAAATGGACATTCTATTGTGAACTTGTGAAAGAGTCATCAGCTGAGGTAATGATTGAAAAGTAGATAAGTCTAAGAAAGAAAATAAATGTTGATGATCTAACATATAATAAGAAACTCTTGAGTGTATTATCCCTACAACATTCCAATATCTAGTAATCAGCTTTATGTCAGCAAGTGATGCATGAGAAGACAAGAATTAGGCAATCATATTGTCCCCTTGAGATAGTAATAAAGTAACGAAAGTCATCTTTCTTTGGAATTCAATAAGGCTGCACTCATACAATCATCATGACCCAAGTGACAAATAGACATATGCCAAGTGGTAGCAGGAAAATAGTGGGTGATTTAATAGGAAGGAGCTAAGAGGAGCAAAACAGATATTCTTCCCAAGCTGCTCATTGAAACCACAAGGGTATGAATCACGAGACAACTACCTACTAAGCAACACGAGGCGTCATAGGAAAGGGTCTGTGGTGCACAGAGGCATTACATGCAGCGAGGTTGGGGCGGAACAATGAGCGAGACAATACAAGGAAAGCAGAACGAGACACTTAGCACAAGCAGCTTTGGAAGGTTGCAAACATTAGAGCAAGGGGGGCACTGAAGCAAGCCCTAAAAAAAACTACAACCACCACCAAGCGTTTATCCCACTAAGTGGGGTCAGCTATATGAATACTTTATTTTCACTATACTCTATTAAATAAAAACTCCTCATTTAACTCTAAGCATGCATGATCATTCGTTATAATTTCTTGTTATGTTTATTTTGATATTCCACTTCTTTCTTTTATATGGGTAAGAACCAATAACTCAAGTCTTCTTATTGAAACTTCAGTAATTAAAAAATTTCTTTTTTCTATATATATTAGGATATAGGTAACACAGCTAAAAATCATGACATAATAATATGGTTCAATAAAATAAGATGAATTTATATCCTAACAATAAGGATACCTTCTGATAGGAATGCAAAAGTGTCCTCTCTAATTTCTTATCAAGCTTTTTCAGTAGTAGCCCACTACAATAATAGAATAAAAGAAGTTACGCAACAAATTAGTTCACAAGGGAACTTATAAGCAAATAAGCGAATTACCTTTCCTCCACCAAAGCTTTTAGTGCAGCCATGAAAGTGTCCACACGCTACCACATAGTTGTGTGAACAATGATGAAAGAAGTAAGCATTAAAGTGAGAATGAAGATGCATAGCTTAAAGTTGTATAATACGTAAAAGAAATAAAAATGGCATTTTATAGAAAAAAGAGACTATAAAAATAAATACTATATAAAAACTATAATGGCAAATATAGAGACTGTAGTCACATAAAATTAAAAAAAAAGACTATAAAATATAGAGATTAGCAACAAAAGCAGCATTTTATAGAAAAAGAGTATTTTTTTAACATGTTTCTAGTTATTTCATTCTCTTCTTCATCAAATATAAAGACCATATTCCCCAACACATCCCAAGCGCAGGGATAAAAAAAGTTGTAATAATATGCTAAGGGGTCAAAAAATATTTTGCAATCATGTCAGGATATGTAAGATGTAAATACTGTGAATTTGGTGTTTAATTTGTAAATAGGACAGTATATAAATATAACTATCCTAAAATAAACATGGGCTAAAAGTTATTCATAGAATAGCCCATATAAACTCCTATAACAAGTTATAACTTTAAAGGGAAGCACAATCCCTATCAATATATTATGTTCATACACCATCACGATATAGAACAAAGCAATTTCGTATGACAAAGCAACAAGGCTTGTCCTATATTAATTCCTTAAAAACAAATGGAATGAACTGAGGCAACAAGATCCCGCCTTCCAATTCAAATGAAGCAGTTAACCAATCAGTGTATGAAAATAGATGCAAGTTTCTCATAAGCTATATATGTTAATTGGTCGTATCCCATAAGCTTCATAATAGTTGTTGATTTCAGATGTGCTCAAAGTATTAAGACAAAGTATTTCATGCACTATAAAAGTCAAAAACCTAAACATAACTCCAAGATGTGGACTACCTCACCATTAAACGCCACGTCAATAATGAGATTTATGATTTAGGACTCGAAGAGAATCTTCCACCAAATTAGGTAGAAATATGTAAATGAAGCATCATCATTCTACAAACTAAGGCATCAATAATTAGCTTATTCTACTTTATCGCTAAGCACATTAAATAGAGCAAAATAAAGGAGAAATCCAAAAGCTTACCCAACTAGTTTGAGATTAAGGGTATATTGTTTTTGTTTTAAATTTATGTCTAAGCTATTTCTTTAGTAGTTCCTTTTTAAATTCCCCCAAATAATGTCTTTTTATCTTTTCTTCTTGAGTAAGAATCTACTATTGTGTGTAGATTTAACGAATCAACTAAAGCTTTTACAATAAGATTTAGAATTTATAAAATTTCTAAACAAGATTCTCTATAATAAATCAACCAATATGCTACTGGAATTTTCTCTTAATATCTCTTCGCACTGTTTTCCCATTCCTCATATATTTTTTGAATCAACTGATTTTCACATCATCTTTGGCCTAGTGAAATTTCCTTTGACTACTAAAGGAGAGGCCGCTACATTCTCAAATCTCAAAAAAGAGGTAAATTATTTATAGGTCCCACAAGGGTTTGACACTAATTATATAATGTCCAAAAATAAAAATTCGATTTTCGAGTCCATATAATTTAAACATTATAACACTTAGTTTCTTAAAATTTTGGTTGTTTAAAAATTTAAGTCCTTATTAAAAAAGTTACTTTTTAACTTTAAGGAACTCGAGAACCTAAAAAAATGTAAAATACTTCTCCCCCAACCCTCGTAACATCGCTCTTCCATCTCTCACCCCAAGTAGCCAATTTGTTGTTACTAAGGCCAACCCCCCAACATCGCTTACTCCCCCGCTCACCCTAAGTTGCCAATTTGTTGTCACTATACGAACGGGAAGAATCACATTCTACACTTGTGCTCAAGAATTACTTGATTAGTTTGCTAAATAAGTTGTCATGGCTTTCTTAGTTCCTCTTTTATAAGTTTCTTTCCTTTCTTGCTCAAATAAGTAGATATTTTTCGGATATGGTTACATTTAGCTCTTCAATAATCTCTTCTCAATTTTCATCGGCTATAGACCTTCACATCTGGTTTTTCCTGCAATTTACGCTGCCTTTCTCATAGATTTGTCCTTTTGTCCTTTTCACATAGGTACTAAAGAATGAGTCTAAAATAGCAAGCTCTTGGCAATAAAAGAAAGAACACAGTTTGAGACCAAAGTAAGACAACCACTAGCATGACTAGACCCAAACCTACTTCTCCATCTTGGAGGAGAACAAGCCCCTGCGGATCAAATCCATATCACCATCACCCAAACCTCATTCCTCCCTTTCCATAAATCTATCACTAGTTGAAAATCCACCACTAGAATGGTGCTAGAGAAGGCAGCCGGAAGAGGGGCAGTGAGAGCTCGAATGCAGGAAGAAGGTTGTCGAAAGTGTGGTAGAAACAAAGATGGCGGAGATCTAGCCATGCCACTTGTTTTGCTGAAAGAAGAAAAAAGTTTTAAAAATATAAGTGTTTTAGTCATTTCATGAATTAACAATGAAAGTGATAGAAGGGCCTAGCACAATTGGTTAGAGTATGTTTTAGGATGATTTAAATTTTTCTGAGGTTAAAAGAGAAAAATTATTTTAATATTATAATGTGAAATAAAGTTATTTTTATAGTTGACATTTGTATGAGATATAATATAATGTTAATTTTTAATATTTGAATTTTATGAGACTATGGAACTTTTTTAGGCTCCAACCAAATGACGTTAAGTGCTAGAACATCTAAACTAAGAACCCAACAACAACAACAACAACAACCAAGCCTTAATCCCACTAGGTGGGGTCGGCTACATGAATCCTTTGTTTCCATTGCGCCCTATCAGTTACCAAATTCTTATCTAAGTTTAAGTAACTAAGATCACTCCTTATAGTTTCTTGCCATGTCTTCTTTGATCTCCCTCTTCCTCTTTGTACATGGGCAAAATCCAATAACTCAATTTTTCTAACTGGAGCTTCAATCGGCCTACGATTTAGATGTCCAAACCATCTAAGCCGACTTTCTCTAAGTTTATCCTCAATTGGTGTAACACCAACTTTCTTTCAGATATACTCATTTCTCATTCTATCCTTTCGTGTATATCCACAAATCCATCTTAACATTCTCATTTCTGCAACATTTATTTTATTTGTATGTTTCCTCTTTGCAGGCCAGCATTCTGCACCATATATCAGCGCTAGTCTTACTACAGTTTTATAAAATTTACCCTTGATTCTGGATGAGATTTTTCTATCTAAACTAAGAACCCAAATGTACAATTTTTGGACCTTGTAATAATGGTCTTAGGGTCTTGCCAATAATTTTACCCAAAATAATATGACTGTGTAAAAATAGTTATTACCAAATTAACTTAAATTGTTCTGATATACAAAAAGAAAATTCCAACTCTCCTATCAGTACTAGTTAAAATTCTAATGACAGTTTGAAGGAGAGATGTGAAATTATGCAATAATTCTTTCTAGCTAAACAATAAAGGATAACACATCAATCTACATGATGTTAAACATATAGAAGGTTATAAAATTTATCAAAAATGTAATAAAAAGACAACCTAGTGAAGAATTGCATTTATAAAGAGTTTATTGAATCTCAATTCTCTAGTAACCAACTAACCTAAAATATTAAGATTGTAGGTTATGGCTCAAGAAAATTCATATATTCTCATAAGCTCTCTCATGCCAAGCATATTTTCTTTATTAGTATAGATCAATTTAATATTGGTCGTATCCTAGAGATCATGGGAAGTCACCAAGCCTAGAACACGAGACCTCTGGCTATAACATGTTAAGTCACTAGCAACCAACTAACCTAAAAGAAATGAAGCACTAATACTTCTAAAGGGTTGTATCCATATCATATATTAATACTTCTAAACGTTCCCTGATACATATTGATATGTCACATAGCATACTAGAATAATAAAACAAACCAATTACTTCAATATGCCGTAAAATACATGTAGGATATGGTGTGGATGAAACAAGATAGGCAGTTGAAAGTTAAAAATAATATATACAAGTTAAAGTAGATTTATTTATTTAACTATCCTTACAGGAATATAATAAAATAAAAAAGTCAGCATTTTTAATGACACTATTTCATCAACTATTCTATTTATTAAGATAAAAAAAACTATTCTATTTATTTGATTGGATTTTACCAATCTCATAAATAAAGTTACTATATTACAATTGTTAACTTGTCAAACTCTTAAATAAAATTCAATAAAAAAAACGTTTAAATAAAAATCTAAGGTCAAAAAAGCTAATCTATCATTTAAGTAATTAATAATCAGTGCAAAGAACAACGAACATTCTACCAAATAAGCTACACCTCCCATTCAAGTAGGTCAAGTCAACTATAGTTATGTATCTAACATTTTCAATATTTGTTGGGTCATCATATCCATATCCCTCCAAAAAAAAAAATCAATAGCCCCTTATGGTTTTATAGTACTGATGCTTCGTAGCCTACAAACTTAAGCCTGTAGGTCAAGTTCATAATCTAAGCATTCATGTAATACAAATGCTTCAAGGAATTATTGTATCAACCACTGACCTTCCCTTCCAATGCTTCAACAGCGGCTTGAGCCTTTACTGACAGGGAAGCAGGCAAACTCTTTGCCTATATAGTAAAAGCAGTTCAGGAAGTAAATTGCGTTGAATTTACAAATCGTAATCCATACTCATAAAATGAAAGCCACTGACCAAAGTAATACGGCTTCCAGATGTTAGTTGTCCAGCATCCGCATTTTCACTATCATTTATTTCAATTCCATGTTTCAATTTGTTATCCATGACCTACAGAGAATAAAAACTAAGCAATGCTCTAATTGAACAGTAAGACATCATATCATTAAATGAATTACACAATTACATAGACAAATAATAAAATACCATAATTATACAAAAGAGCAGTATAAATGAACAACTGATATGGTAAATTTGAAACACGGGTCTGTTTGTTTGTAAGTCAAATTTAACAAGGTTAAAATAAAACTTGGATAGATATATTTTTTTATTGAAATTTGTTGTGAATGATGTGAAATAAAATTAATTATTATGTTGGGATATGTTTATTATATTGGGATATGTGAGGGATGTGATATAAGTTAGTTATTATTTTAGTAATATATGCAGGATGTGAAATAAAGTTAATTTTTAATATTAAATTTTATGTGTGATGTGATATGCCAGTTTAAAATTAAACCAACTTAATTTTTAACTTTAAAACAAACGGGGCCTTAGAAATAAATTGTTCCTAGTATTGCATAAGCTAATTATATAAATAAGCCAAACTTCGAAAAAGTAAAATAAAGTGCAAAAGCACAAAATTCAAATGACAACTGAACATTTGTTTCCTAATGAAACATAAACTCACCTTTACCTTATAAAATTATCATTAAATGAATTAATTTCTAAAGTTGGAAGGATATATTTTACCCATATTTTGTTGCTTCTGATAAACACCATGAAAACAATTTAGCTGATCATCAAAGTAATTGAGACCGCTAAATTGGCAATAACTAAAATTGCAATCATACACATTAAACCAGAGCATAAAACATGAACTAATCATATTTCAAATAAAAAAGAATGGAAGTCTTATATAAAAATTATGAAAGCAATACAATCGAGAAATATTTATATGTTGTAATTAGAAGAATTAAGCACCATGATAGAGCAAAGACAAGTATATCGATTTTAATATCCTATAATCCAAATATACAGGTATTGTATGTTTTGGCTTCTAAAAACTGCGTCACTTGAGTATTCCCAGGAGTCACCCATTTTAGTACTACTCTGGCTCAAGTATACTTATCTACAGAGTTCCCTATTATTAGTCTCATGATTTCACCCCAAAATGCACTTTTATCATTTGTAATCATATTATTTACTTATACAGCTCAGGAATTCCCCTACCTTCCGATGTGAAATAATTCATTCCTGTGCCCCTCCACCTAGAAGTCTGCCAGGAGCTGCTCTTTGTCCGGGTGATTGCGATTTAGTCATATGGGCATCACCCCGACAATCACTCCCAACTCGTTTCAATCTCAAGTCATCACAGACCACTAGCTTCTGCATGGTTTGTCTTTGAACTACATCGTATCGTAGGAGGTCAACTCTAATATCAAACTGTGATATCCCACGAATAGACTTATATCATTATGTTTTAATTGGATAAAAGTAGATCTGAAAATATGTTCTAGTTGGTTGAATATTCCAATGACGACCCGGGACTGAAAAGGGCAAGTGTGATCATCAAGAAGAAGTCTATATGAATAAATCAGAATTACTAGGACAAAAAGCGACTCCAGGCTTCTATGTGGAGGGGCATAGGAATGAATTATTCCATATCGAAAACAAAGAGGAGTACCTAAGTTGTATAAATAAATAAATAACGTGATTCTAAATAGTATACACACCTTTTAAGGTAAAGTCATGAGGCTAATAATGAGAAACTTTATAGTTAAACGTGCTTGAATCAGAATAGTAGCATTTAAATCACACAATTCCCAAAAGCCAAAGAGAATAATATTTATACATTTGGATCGTAAAATATTACATCGATAGAGCTTCAAACATAGAGAACAAAAGGAAACATCATATAGAAAGAAGGGTAATTCCCAGTTGGATCTTGCAGTTTAACAGTAAATTTTCATGTCAAAAACTATTTTCTTCCACACCAGAAGTGCATGTGTGATTTTTCCAAGTAGGAAGTGGAAGAACTTTACATCTTAACTAAATCATGTTTCAGTTGGATCTTAATGGAGTGGAAAATTTTGAAAAGCTCAACACAAGGAAGGAGAAAGAAATAATAGTGAGTTAATCTTAGATATCCTGATATTAATGGAATGGGTGACTCATTATTTCAATGAATCATTTTTTCAGATAAAATAAGACATTGTAAACATTAATTTGAAATATCTTTTATCAGAGTTTAGATACAATGATTATAGCAATGCACAAACAAGAACTATTTCGCATGCAGACAATATTAAAATTAGGGCAAATTACACGCAGATCCCTGAGTTTAAGGCTTAATAACGCGCAGGTCCATGTATTCAAAATTGTAACATCGGGATCTATGAGTTTCAATATAATTATTAAATAGATCTTTTTCTAATTTTTTATTATTAAATTCTTTTACAATTACTATTATACTCATCTCCTCTCTTTCTCATCCCCTACCTAACTAAATGAAAAGAAAAAAGTTAAAAAAAAATCTTCGCGAATCATCAGTTATAATTCGATCTCTGGCGACACTGCCGACAACGGAGCGAGGGCGGGAAAGCATGCTAATGCAAGCGCAACGTGAGGGTGAGTGGCACGGCTGCAAAGCGCGCAATGTCGACATTTACGCAACCTCAAGAACACCACGAGAGGCCAGTGGCAGGCATCGCGTAGTGCTCTATCGGTCCCCATTCCATCGCTGCCAATGCCGCCAAAGAGAGCAAGGGTGAGAGAGAGAAGAGAGGGATATAATGATAATTGTAAAAAAATTTAATAATAAAAAATAAGAAAATAACCTATTTGATAATTATATTAAAACTCAAGGACCCTGATGTTATATTTTGAAAAAATATAGACCTACGCGTTATTAAGCATTAAACACAGGGAATCGAGTATAATTTACCCTTAAAATTATTATCTAATTAAAAGGATTATAAACACTTCAAATGACGATAACAATAACAACCAAGTCTTTATCCCACTAAACATGGTCAACTACATGACTTTATTTTCATTGCACTTTATTAAATAAACTCTTCATTTATCTCGAATATATAAGATTATTTTATATAGATATATGTCATCTCTTTTTTAGTTTTCCTCTTTCTGCTTTTATATAGACAAAATTTGATAACCCTAATTCTTCTTACCGAAGCTTCTATCGTCTTTCGATTTATATGTCAAACTATTTAAGTCGACTCTCTCTAAAGCTTATCTTCAATTGAAGTTACTTCAATATTCTCACGAATATACTCATTTCTCATAATGTCCTTTTATATATAGCCACTCGCCACCTTAGAATAATCTCTGTGACATATTTTATTTGTACATTTCTACTTTATAGGCTAATATTCAACACTAAATTATATTATTATCTAATCATTGTCCTATAAATTTATCTTTAAGTATAAGTGAAAATTTTCAATCACATAACAAACTAAATGAATTTCTCCACTTTATCCATCTTAGTTAAATCTTGTTAATAACATAATTATTTATTTCACTATTATTTTGATAAGTTATCCAAGGTACTAAAAGAGCTCACTCTTCTTAATAACTTGATTACCTAATATCACCTTCCAAATACAAGATCTTCTATATTTGCTAAATTTACATTTCATATATTCAAATTTAGCTCTACTGAGATGAATACAATTATACTCTAAGATATTACTTTATAACTCGACTTCACTCTAGCCTTACCTTTAATCTTATCAACAAAAAAATATCTTCTACAAAAAATATAGACCAAGGCACCTCTTATTGAAAAGATCTAGTTAAGACATTCATAACCAACACAAAGATATATGGACTTAAAGTTAAACCATTGTATAATCCAACTGTAAAAGGAACCTCCTTAATCAAACACTTTTGTGTCCGAATATAAGTAACTATTTCTTTAATATAAATCTTTAATAACTTGACTGTAAGCAAAATAAGATTTTTTTTCTTCTAAAAGTCTCCAAAGCACTTACAGACTTTATTGTAATTTTTTAAATTAATAAAACTAAACACGAATATTCTATTCTCTAGCTAAATTTCTCTATTAAATTTCTCAACAGATTAGTAGGTTTTATAATAGATCTACCTAGTATAAAACTAAATTGATTCAGTGATACCCTAGTATTACAATGCAATTTATGCCCAATCACTTTCTAATGATTGACACAATCTTTTACATCTTTGTTCTTATAAATATGTACTAATATACTTTTCCTTCATTCATTTAGTATCCTTTTAATCTTCAAAATAATATCAAATAACCAAATTAGCCAAGAAATTTTTTATTTCTTATATATTTTCAAATATTTTATTAAAATATTACTTGGTCCTATAGCTTTTCTACATTATATTTTTTTTAAATCCTTCTAAACTTTTGTTTTACCAATATGTTAAATATATGAGCAATTTTTTATTTCTTTTTTTGATGCTAAGTTCACCTAGATAAATTGTATTGTTATAACCGTTATTGAAAAAATTTCAAAAAGTATTTTTTGATCATCATTCTTAATGCATTTACTTGTGTCAACCCTTAATTTTCTTATCTTTTAGCTTGACAAATTTATATGTGTCTTTCTCCTTCCTTAATTCTTAACTTCTAATATAAATCCACAAAAATCATATTTTTACATTACAGACTAATTTCTTGAATTCTCGTTGGGCCATAATATATTTTGTTAAATAATTCAATGCAGTAAATCTTCATCTTTTTAATCTTTTTCTATATTTCTTCTTTTTCTATATATCTTTTTTTACCACCAGGCATCTTTATTATTTGAAATCTTTTATTTAGATTCTCCAAGTACATTCTTCGCTATCTTGCAGATGCCGTTAGCAACTATCAGTCACATAAAATAAATTTTCCCTTTAATATTCCACAACTTAAGTTCTAGAAGCCTCCTCTTAAAAAATATTTTTATTTTCATTCTTTAAATTCCACTATTGAAATATGAAGTCTAGATTTAGTCAAGATAGAAACATTTGTAGTAAGGAGATAACAATTGATGCTCAAATTACCAGGAAGAGCAGACAATTTAGATATGTTGAATTAATCATACAGAATAATGGTGAAATACATTGTGATATTATTAGCAGAATCTAAGTAGAATGAGTAAAGTGAAAGAATGCATCTAGTGTATTATATAATAGAAAATTTTCATAAAGCCATAGCCAATTTTTTTTTTTATAATTATATATATAATTTTAAATCTCATTATATACAAGTTCCAACATTAAAACATCACATTATTTCATATCTTGAGTAATTTTCAATATACCAATCAATTTTATTTCTCATCCTACAATATTTTTAATAAAACTACCTCTAACTTTATTTTCTATTATACATTTTTTTTGAAGAAAAGCCAAAAAAGATTCATGCCAAACCAGACCTCAGATGCCAAAAGCCAATTTGTTGAACGAATTCCTCTACAAACTTTATTCCTGAAAGGAAAGAGCTAATGGTTGCATTAAGTTATTCACACACTAGTTTATGTACTCAGCGAACTTCCAAATAATTATAAGGGTCACATAAATTATTCCCAAGATCAAACACTCCTTTTTGACATTAGTTGTAAATATGATTACACTGGAACACATCATAATATTGTTGAACATTTATATTTCACTTCTTACAAATAATACCCCTATTATTAGTAACCATAGATGAAAAATAAGTAAATAAAAGCGGTAAGGGCTCATTAAGATGGACAATGTTTACCAAAGTTTGAATAATCTTGTCAACAATCGGTGCAGCCAGTGTTTTGAGCAGATGCTTGTGCAGGATTACCTGCATAGGCATAAACATTCTCTTTCATTCATGTATGTTGTTGAGTAGCACATGTAATTTCTGTTTCCAAATCTTACACATATAGAAGGATCATTTTCGAAGAGATCCAGTGCTTTCTCATAGAGTTGTAAATCCAAGAAAGTCTATAACACAAGAAATCAGAACGTCATTGTCAACATAAAGTGATTAAATACATTATAGAAATAAAATATCTGAATGGAAAATATTCATGCAAAAAAAGTGCAAGATTGCAATGGTATAAAGAGAACAAAGGCACCACTAAGATTTTAATGAAATTTTAGAGCATCTTTTTATAGTAACTCAACATATAAGAAGTCTACCACATCAAGTTGTTTCTGCAGACTATCAAGCAACTGACGGCTTCTCTTAGCATTTTCTTGTAGCAATGTTGTCCTCGTCCTGTCCAAAGACTCCAACAACATT
This sequence comes from Apostasia shenzhenica, assembly GCA_002786265.1. Lineage (NCBI taxonomy): Eukaryota > Viridiplantae > Streptophyta > Magnoliopsida > Asparagales > Orchidaceae > Apostasia > Apostasia shenzhenica. Next base: position 410,161 of record KZ454389.1, read on the forward strand.
GGCCTCAAGTAGGAGGCCAAGTTACTGACCATTGCCTCTGGATCTGCAGGACCTAGAAATTAAATCCATTATGTCCATTGAATTGACAATGCAAAGAGAAAGTTCAATTCATAGTACATGAGAGAATGTACTGATTAATTCTTTGTGGAAATCTGTTTTAAGTCAAACCTCCAGATTCTCCAAGGTCTGGTGCTATCGTCAAGATCTTCTCAGCAATCCATCTCTCTGATGGACCATTTAAACTAGCCTCTTTTACCTTTCTTGAGCTTTTTTGATCTATTGAACCAGCATCTTTAGGTTTCCGCTGATTTCTTTTGCCTTTTGTCGGAAAACTTTCGTGGATATCAGGATCATTTTCAGGTTGTCCTGCTCTTGCAGATTTTCCTCTCTTCTTTTTTGTATGTTTGTTGCTGCATCCATCATCAGCGACCTCCATATTCTCAGAGTCTGAACCAGGCCGGTTTTCAAATTTGACTTCCTTGGATGAAGACATTTCTGGTTGATGACCACCAAGTCTAATGAAACTAAAAATATCCATATCCTTTTCGATAAGATCAAACAAACCCTGGCAAACAAGCAATAAAATAAAAAAAAGCTCACAGTATTAACATGACCACACCCAGAGCGGCCAGCCATCAAAGCCAGATAAAATATATGAAAGGATTATTCGAATAGGGACAGACCCAATTACAAATGAAGTTGTTAGATTTCCTAGTAATTTTCTTAAGAGTATGTCTATAATCACCTTCAGAAATAAGTAAGCAGACTCACTTTGAAAAGAACATTCAAACTTCAGTTTTTTGATATGCATGACAAGAAGATATAATGGAGTATTGAAATTTAAGGAGAGCTAATCTAAAGATTAAAGGAAGTCAGAAAAGAAGAGGCAGGAAAAAGAGGAGAAAAGGGAAGAAAAAAAAGAAGAAAGAAAGTCAAACCTCGCCACACATAATTAAACAAAAGTACATGAAAACTTAGACATTATACCAAAAAACTGATTTAAAAATGCATAAGAAACTTTCAACAAAATTACATAAGTACACTTGACTAGTCAAAAGTCCAAACTTTTTAAGATCTATTAATACATTTAGATAGAGTGGAGGAAACAGGTTGGTAAGATGAACATCATTCTTTGGTTATTAAACATAAAATTCTGAAAGACAAATTGCATTACTTCAAAATCAGAATCAAAGCTTTTCAATTAATATTGTCATGCTATATTCTTCCCTTTTACAAAGTACAGTCATGCTTAGGAGGCTAGAGATTCTCCATCTTATGCTTTTAACAAAAGATTCCCCATCACTTACCAAACGACCAAAGACTTCAGAAAGTTAAATCCAAACAATAAAACTAAAGAAGCAAACTGGGGTGAATAGACTGCACAAAATACTTAAATACAGAATTTCAAACAGAATAAGTTCACCAAAGAGACACAAAATTGTTAAACATGCATGGGAACATGTGTAACTACTATTAGGATGGGGTAGAGAAACTCGAGCAAAGACTAATCAGTACTACCATTCTCATTCTAAATCAACTAACAATTAACTGTACGGAATCTGTATCAAAGCACTGCATAGACGTGCAGAAATTCAGAATGCTTCATCAAGCAAATTATAGTGATGTCTCCATACATTAGCAGGGAAAGGGTTCGCAAATGTCATTTTATTATCTTAAACGATTGCCATTATACCTAAGCAAGAAAATATTACATGTTTGTTTCAAAAAAAAAAGAACATATTACATGTTACTATAAAGAACATATTTGACTTGATGCACTCACATATTGTAGTTGCATGCAACATATAAATTCGATCAATCTGAAACTTGCATGACAGTTCAAAATGAGTGGACTTAGATCACAAACATTGAATATGTACTGGAAGTAAGAGTAGTAAGCAAAAGAAGATACGGTGCTCATTAAGTAGAAATTTTTTATCACTCACCTTGATAAATGTGCTGCTAAATATACACGATTCTCCCACCATTATTGCATTTGAAGACTGCAACGCATCCACAGGGAAGAGTCAGAAGAATGACATGAATAACATTGTTCTTAAAATAATGGTATCAACCTTGACTGCCCTCTGAACTGACGGACAAAATGACAAAATCTTAGAGACATCCTGGCCTTCAACATATACAGGGAGAAGGGAAAGACTATCAATCCTGCAAGAGAACCATTTCAGCATCTTATTGTTATGTACACTAAAAGTCAGCATAGAAGTACTTATTACACCTTTTATTTTTATGCTTATAATCCAAAAATACACCGGTCTACAGAAGTTATGCCAGTTTGGCACAGAACTTTTACTAGAAAAACAAAGTGATAAAGGAAACAAGAATGAAAAGAACTTATTGTACAATTTATTTAATTGCTTAAAAAACCATTAAGTCTTCCCAGACCCAAAATCCAAATTACCCGGAAACCGAATTCCTGAATGCAGATAATCTGGTGAGTTACATAAAAATAGAGCAAAAATCAATGAACCAAATTACCTCAAAAAAAAAACTGTAAACCAAGCAAAAATATACCTGACTGAACCAAATACATATCAATTGGATTTTAAGTTTTGCAAACTCAGACATCCAGAAGATGCATGAATAAGCCAGTTGTAAAAGTACAAAAAGAAGAAAAACCCAGCCAAGTCGAATATTTCAATAGCTGCAAAAGAGAATATGGTACATGGCAGTACATTCTTACCCAAATAAGCAATTACTATGATGACCCCAAGAAAAATATTATATTAATAATGTTTAATAACACATCCTTAACTATCCCTAAGTCAATTTCCACCAATATGTGTCCCCAAGAATCATGTCAATATGGTTGAAGTGTGATAACGCATGCCGTCGTGTAGCTATAGGAAGAATACTTTTGCATTTATAGACATTATTATCATTCATAAAATGTCCAAGAATCAAGAAATATCATGAGACAGACTGGGCTAACTTGGATGATTGTAGGGTTTGAATAGCATGCAGTGCAAAGTCACAAATTCATTTCAGTATAAAATAACACTACCGAAAGGCTGAAAAACAATCATAAGTAAATATAAATAAAGCAGATATATTGTAAAAAGGGTACTTTCATCATTTTAGAAACTCCAAATTATACAATTCCAGCAGCTATTGCAAAATTAAACCTGCAGTAATTGGTGGTGGCAACACATGTATTTTCTTGTATGGTGGAAATTGAATAGCTATACACAAGTGTCAGCAAACTAATTCTAGCTTTCCAAAATCCTTTACACAATCAAGCTCTTCTGCAAGAAAGCAAATAGACCGCCAACCCAAAAACCTCTCGTACCTTCGAACTAATCAACAGATAAGTGTAGCAGAGACATAGCAGACAAAAGACAAAAATATACTTCCCTTGGGTATGTCCTTTGATAATAAATTGAAAAGATAGAAACCTTAATATTGTGGGTTCCAGACTTACAGTTAAAAGTATTGTTGCATAGGAAAGGCACTATTTCTGGAACAAGCTCAACAAAGTTCAACTTAATACTCAGAAGTCAGACCTCACAAGACTTTCTCAAACTTGTCAACAATAGTTAGATTCCCAACATGTTTAAAAACACACAAACAGAAGAGTTTTTGAGATACATACAACTCCTCTATATAGGCATATTGTCCATAAAAGTATCCAGAATATGCAATTTAAACTATAGAATACATATTTTGTTATTCTTAGGCCCCATTTTCATTCCTTACTACATGCCATAATCCAGGAATTTCAGTATCTTCAATCCACACACACCCTTCACACTCTAAATTCCTAATAGATCCTACTTACACCTGACAAAGTCCATCTAACACTAGAAGCACCTAAAGCTTTGACATTTCACACATAAATATGTTGTTGCTAGGTGGCTAAATTTTGAAAAACTATCAGCCAGTTTTATCCTTTCACAGGACTTTAAACCCAGCATCTAACAAAATCAAAGTTTCTAGCCAACTGGATGTTAAATAACAATATTTTTAGAGTAATAAAACAATCCTTGAGAAGTAGTTAAATTTTTTTTTTATTATTCCTCTAATAAAAAATAAATAAAAAAATCCAGATAAATGCCCGCCTTAAATTTTCACCAATTCCAAAGAAGGTTAGCCATTACCACCTTATCTAGTTCAACATCCTTTTATAGCCCTAGATAATGTATATAAAGTGATATTATTTGTGAGATATAACTGCAGTTTGTATAAATTAAAAAAAGTCAAGACGTCCATAACAGTAGGAAGTCTTTTTGTGTAGCAAATAATCAACTTGGTAAAAGATAATGTAAGATCATAGTTATGAATATCAGATAAGAATTTTACCAGTTACCATATTCAATAGCATCCTGAATAGCAGCATCTAACATTTCAACCATTGATGGGTGGATGAAAAGACTGTCCAAAGGAATACCTTCAGGATATCTGGACTACATTGGAGCAAGAAAAATTTAACATGCGAACCAAAGAAATACTTGAAAATGGTAACATGCGAACCAAAGAGCCTTTTTGTTTAGTAAATTAGTTAAAAAAATAAAAGCTTCATGCGAAACAATTACCTGCAAGTATTGTTTAGGCTGAGAAATTGCAAGCTTGCGAAGGACATCATAGCCAATGTAAGAGTTCTGTAACCAAAAAAATCATTGGTATGTGAATTATAGTACCTTAACAAAGTACAATATTTGCGGAAACATCAAACAATTAAACCACCAACAAAAAGGACTTCAGCACACTCTCAGACGCTATCACTAACCAACTATTTTATGCCATGCGATGTTCATGTCCTTCAGCAAAGTCAATTCCAAAGCCAAGGTGTATAATAATAGTTATTATCTGGCAAGCAACAATCATATTTAAATTATGATATTAAATATAACCAAAGATTCAAAAAGCGACAATGATTTGTTTGGCATATAAAACAACAAAGCTTCGAAGGAGTTAAAATGTACTAGTTTCCTAATATATAATAAGGTACATGTGAACCTAATTAGACTGGTGCAGTCTTTTCTAATACCAGGCAAACGAAAAATAAATTCACGCATGACAATAACATAGCAAATTTTTTCTTAATTAAGAAAAGCACGCTCTAATACTTTTGATCATATTCTAGAACAAAAAGGCTTCAATGATAACTATCTAAGCTAAATCAACTTGCTTAAAAAGAACAACCATAATCATCAAATTGCTTCATCACAATATTTTTTATATGAAACAGAGCAGATATTAACAATAATATAAATTACATCACTTGATAAAAGCCTCGTTTTGTTGCAGGGTTGTTTTTTAGTAAGAGAAAAAAAATATTTTATTTTATAAGTTTGATGTAAAAGAAATTTATTTTAATATTGAGTGCTGTGAAAAATGTGAAATAAAGTTGATTTAATTCTTGAAATTTGTGTTAAATATAAAATAAGTTGATTTTTAATATTGAAATTTGTGTTGGATATGAAATAAAATTATTAAAATTTATGTTAAATTTAAAATATTAATAAAATAATATTTAGCCACTTCTGAGGCTTGAACCAAAGGAGGACAAAAAGTGATCACATTTTATATCACTAGTGTGATAAGATTTTTCAAACGTATACTTTGCAACTTATAGCCAAACTAAAATTAGAATCTTATTAACAAAATTGTATCCTTCAATTTTTATCAAAAAAATTTTACAAAACTATGCCTACAAACCATAATACCATGTAGTCCCAACATCATATATGAACCAGAAAAAAATGACCAAATTGATGCACCAAACCTGTGAAAAGAAAGAGTCCACACTTTCCCTTTGAGCATGTGCAAAAACCTGGAATAGATGATGCAATTCAAATTATAGAATAACTCAGAAAACAAAGAGATAAGTAATTGATTGACAAAATAAAGCAGGTCTTACAGCTGGTGTCCATTGGACTCCTGCACGAAGAGAACCAAGGATTTCCCTCTCTTTCACAAGGCCGTTAAATATGGAATGAAAAAGAGCAGTTTCAGTTGATACACCATTTGCTATACTAACATCCAACAACAACTGCTGCACACAGTTCCAAACGGTCGATGTATTTGTTGGAACAGTGATCCCCCTTGTAGCACCACGAACCATCGCATTAATTCGTGAAACATAAGCAGGAGTGTACAACTGCCCAGTTTCCAATTGCCCTTGTATCTGTTCAAATGCAATTCAAACCTTAGGGAACAAATACTAGAAATAAGATGTCTCAATTCACAGTATACAAGAACTTTGTACTAACTACTAAAAAAACAAAACTTCGTACTGAGATTAAAAAATATTCTTACGTGTTTAATATATATTATAATAAAAAGAGTGTTTTAGTAAGCTTAAGAGATCTTCTCTGTCAACAAAATATATTCTGCTTGGCAATAAACTACAAAGTAAAAGCCAAAAATAGTTGAGATTTTTCAAATGGAATCATGAACAAACAAAAGAAACAAGATAAAGATGAGGCTCTCTACATTACCCAATACTCTTTTGCTCTTCCCTCTATGTACACCAGTAATGCATAAACAGTTTTCTAAAGGGTTCTTCATGTTCAAAATCAAAGCTAATGTATAATCAGAATTATTGATATTCAATATTGTTATTTGGTCAAATAGTTAAATATTTGCATCACTAGAATTAACAACAAAATCAAAGCAAGATCAAAGAAAATATCAAGTTTCATTAGAGACCTAAAAATATTCTTACACCTTTCAGAAAATTTCAGACATTATACATCACCGATCCTGTTTCCAATGCGTGCATTGCAGATAAGAAGGTAAAGTATACAAATAATTCAAAAAACCAAGTTCTAAGCAAGTTTCAACTGCTTCAGTGGAAGAAACTTAAGTCAATAACAATCAAAGCCAAGTATTTTCTTCAAAAGGTAAGAAGAAAACTATTGACAAATAAATAAGAAAAAAATAGCACATTTCTCTATCTCAAGGAACAGTACGCTGCCTACAAAATGAAAACTGACTTAGCTTATAGTTGACAAATATCAGCTAGAACTATTTAAAAGCAGTTGCTCCAATATTCTTACACCCTACATAAATTCAGGCAGTTTAAAATGTCCAAAACCTTTTTTTTAGTTTCACAAAAAAACTTTTTTTTAAGAAAAAAATAAAGGAAATCATCACATATACGTACATTCTGGTTAAGTAGGTAAAGTAAAAAACTAACTCAATAACTTTGAGTTCTAAGGAAGTTTCCAATGCTCCAGTGGAAGAAACTTAAATTAATCAATCCAACTATTTTCTTCAAAAGGTAAGAAGACAACTATTTAGACAAACCAACAAGAACGAATAGTGCATTCTCTAGCACAAGGAACAGTAAGATAACTACATTGGTTTACTGTAAAGCTGACAAATATCAGCTAAAACTATTTAAAAGCAGTTGTTTTATATTATACTTGGCCAAAAAAAGCTCCAAAGAATACAACAAACATTCAGCTTGGTGTTTTCAGTTTGCTTCAATCAATGAACAACTTAACAACAAAGTAATCACGTAAGCATTGACACTGTAACCGAATATAAATTTGATTGATGAATAAAAAAATTAACATCATGAAGTTCTGCTCCACCATGATCTCCAAAATTGACTAACTTCTAAATTTTAAAACTTAAACTTAATAAACAATAGAATAAAAGTAAAGCTCTGAGAATTGGAAACTATCTCATTATGCCAATCGTATGATTCTTAAATTACTGAATTAGCCTTATACTCTGTTTCAATTTTGTTGTACGCCTTGATAAATCTTCATCAAGCTTTGTATGTGATGAAAACCGTACATGGCTAGCAATTAGTTGCCATTTTAAAAATTACAAAATCGTAAAAGCAACAACAAAATATTCATAATCAATGCACTTTAATGACATACTCAAAATTCAAATGAAAGGGTGAATAAAACTCTTCTTGGAGGCCCAAAAATGATAGCAAAGCTGTTCTTTAGCACATTGCTTGTTCATATAATCCACTTCAATATTTTTATGTCAGCTAAATTTCCCCTTTTCTGAAATGGTCTTATGTCCTACATTAGATAATCAACAAGTTAAGGTGTTAATATAGAAATTAGACCTTACCCATTGCGCTAAGCTTTTGGATAAAAAGATGTCTTAACACTTATGCAGTAGCCTCAACTTAGTTCCACAAGGTATGACTTCCCACAAAAAATGATGTCAAAGCCGATGATTCTGTTGGAATCAAGTAGTTCAAGTCATATGCACCCATAAATCGTTGGTACCTTCCAACATGGTTGACATGAAATTCCAAGAGCAAGTAATTCAATGGCTAGGAGTAAGACTCTTGGTGGAAAAATACTAAAAGCGAAAGACTCTGACTATGTGCACGAGTAGTTGAGTAGGGCCTTGATTGCATACACTTGGTAGGGTTAAGAATGGGCCATTGAAAGGGGAATAGGATTCAAGGATTCTCATGTGAATGGGAGAATTATTGGGATGCACATAAAAGTCGTCCTACTTCGGATAATTACCAAGTTGAAGTATTAATATAGAGGTGTTGTCCCTTACCTATTGGCCTAGGCTTTTGAGTAAAAAGTTGTCCACACTTGTGTTTTAATCTCAACTAGGTTCTCCAAAGTATGACTCCCCCCAATACATGTTGATATAAGAGATAGGCCATATAGATGACTAAATGTAGTTATCCAGTGACATTTTAACTACAAGTTAAACATATATAACCATCCCCCACCATCCAAAAAAATAACAGATATAGAAGTAATGACACACATAACCCTTCGAGAACAACTTAAACCTAAGCAAAAGGCCTTGGAATATTTCATGACTAAGCAAAGTGACTTAAACAAAATAATGTATGATTTTCATGCCATATACGGCTAAAAAGACAAATTGTCGCACTTGCTGACGACTCTTATCATGAATTCTTCATTTTCTCCCATTGATTGGAATCCACCCTTCAATCTCAAAATATTCGCAAATCATAAATAGAACCAACAGAATGTCAAGCTTACTGTAGTTCCGAGGCGGCAATCCAAAACAGACACCAAGAGCTCCGAGCCAACATGTAGCTGGGCTGCAAGCTCGGCAAGGGAAATTTGGCCACATTCCTGTAGTTTCTCATTGATTTCCTCTGAAACGCCATCCCAATACGATTCCGAGATGATCTCCCCATTAATAAGCATCAGCCTCGGATCACTTGCCACAATCTGCCGGCCATGCCTCTCGATATGGAAAAGATCGACACCAATGACGTCCGAAAGATCGATCAGGGATACGCGGCTGGACTTCTCGATCTCCTCCACCATTTCAAGTCGCAACTGCTCCTGGAAAGAACATCGAGACAGGTAATTGGTGAGTGGGCGAGAAGCAGGGAAGAGGAACAAACCGTAGTAGGCGGAGGGAGAAAAAGGCGTACGGTTGTGATGTATTCTTTGCCTGTTACGGTGTGGAGGAGGTCGAAATCGATGTAACCAAGTTCCTGGAGTTTTCGGACCAACTCGACGACGTTACGTTCCGAGAGGCGGACGCTCGTCTTCGCCTGCTGGGCAGACTCAAACTGGCGTTGGAGTTCTAACAGCTCGGCGTCCATGGCGCCGTACGCCGCCGATCTGGCGGATCAAGGGTGGCTCCGTTCTCGTTGAAAACTGTACGCGGGGCTTCGATGAAGCCCTCGGTATGGAGAAATTATTAGTCTCGGTCCTTCCGGAGGCAAATGCGAAGCACCATGCAAACGGAGCAGGCGTACAAAACTTCCATTTTTTGCTATTAATTTTTTTTTTCATTTTTTTTTTCATTTTTCTATCAAAAACTTTTTTATCATTTTGGTCATGAAATATGATTTTAGGATTGTTTCTTCTTTTTATTGAAATAATTAAATTTCCTAATATTTGTATGCAGAGGCAGTCAAACTATAAGTCTTGTTTAGCCTAAGACCAAAATCAGATCAAAATAGTACTAATTTAAAAAATAATAATAATAAATAAAATTTTTAAACTATTTTATATAAATTTTAATATAAAATAATATTATTTTAGTTCACATACTCAATAATTTTTAATAAAAATATTAACTTTATTTTATATTTTACATCAAAAATTTTAAATCGAGTATTTTGATCAGGATGTGAAATAAAGTTGATATTTTTATTAAAAATTATTAGATATAGGAAGTAAAATAATATTTTTTATATTAAAATTTATGTATAATGATTCAAAAAAATTATTTATTATTATTATTTTTTTTTTTAAATTAGTAGTATTTTGGTCCTCGCATCAAACAAGACTTTAAGCAACTCAAATGTAACTTGAAATTAGATTTTTTTTTATTTAGAATCAAATCCTATTCAAGAAGTAAATTATTTTAATTTTAAATCTAATTACAAATTTATATTTTAAAATTAACATACTTATTACATATTTCATATATATTAAAATATAATATTATAATTCTACATATAATATATATATATATATATAAATTGGATTTGGGCATTGAGATCGGTGAGAGGATACAAAATAATTATAATTTTAAAAAATTTATCAAATAAGTCCTTCAAATATAATTTATATGAGTATATTGAGGCACTCAATTAAATTTTCACCAATTAGCGTGATATTTGTTAACATTTTATGTCAATATTAACTAAATATGGTCGTTTAAAATTTTTTCTATATATAAAAATATCATTTAATTCTCATAATTTCTATAATACTTTTATTGTAGCTCAATGGAGAGCATGTATTAAAAAAAATTTAAAGTTATATATAATATATATCTGCGTGCTTTTATACATTAAAATTATTTTTCACCTAAATTATCATATCATAATAACAAATTAAAATTTTTATTTATAAATTTTTTAAATATAAATAAAAAATTTTAAAATATATATATATTTATAAATATAATGAGTTGACAATTTTATTTTGAAAGGGTAGGCCTCGTTTGCACTTTGCAGGGCTGGAAGAGGTTGGCCCACTGATCCACATAGTGCGGTAGTGCCCTTCAGATTGCCTCCTATAAATTCGTTAGCTCTGTTCGACACTAATAATTATCTTAAAAGTATATTATTTGCAAAATAAAATAAATTTTTAATATTAAAATTATATTATTTTATAAAATAATATTATTAAAGTTTATAATGTTGAAAAAAGAGTGTGATTAATGGTTCTTTAGATAAATAAGAGAGAGCTTTATCTTTATTTATATCATCAAGGATTTTTGTTTGAAGGTTCTTGGGAAGTATTGTCATAACTTTGTTAAAGCAGTCTTTTACCTTAGCTTTTTTCATACGAGGAGAGTTTATTTTTTTGAACTTATATATAAATTTTAATATAGGATAAATATGGCTGTATTCTTCTGGTTTATATTTTTCATAACTTTGAAGAAGATTTTTGAAAAATTCTTCTTCCTTTTGAAGCTTTTGAGTTATATCATAAAAAGAGGACTCTATATTATGTATGTGTGATATTATCTTACGAAGTATATAGATCAAGGAAAGGTTATGCTGCAATCCTCCTATTATTTTTCAGAGATTATTTATCATATTGAATGTCTTGGAAGATATCGGTATATCAGACTTATAGTTACTGGTAGTTTTTACCAATGCAGATATAGTATTTTGATTATATTTATCGAGAATATTGATTTTTCCTTCTCTGAATATGATATCTTTCTGATATATTCTAGAAGTAGAAATATTATACGTCCTTGAAGGAGTATTATGAGCTAGCAATTTTCTTTTCCACATATTAGTCATTATTCCTGTAATTATAAAAAAATATGTTATATATTTTCTCTAAAAAGGAAATCAGCTAAGACATTAGTAAATCCAGGGTTAAAAAAAATTTCATAACAATATTGATCTAATTGTAATAGCCATCTTATTCGTCGACTATTGTTCATGTTTTTTATTTTTTATATAATAATATATTCCTTTATGTATTTGAAATGATAATAATAAAAGATACAATTTTGTTAAACTTTAGATCAAAAAATATGACCGAATGGTAAGATAATAGCCCAAATAATATCATATATTATTATTTACATACGGTGAATTTAAAAAAAAAATATATTTTTTATGTAATATGTATCTTATATTTTTATATTCATGTGAATATAAATATTAATGGAATAAAAAAGAATATAAAAATTAATTAAAATAAATATAAAATATAAAATACTATGTATAAAAATATATTTAACAAAAATTTAAAATAATGAATTGTGAACACACAATATTTTATCTATGTAATTTCATTTTGACACTTTGGCTGCCATTTGGGTATAGGTTTGTGCTTTCGGTTTAATTGGTTGGTTTGGTGACCAAACAAAAAAAAAATTGAGTTCGGTTTTAAATTTAATAAAATCAAACCAAACCAATCAAATAAATATCGGTTTGGTTCGATTAAAACCTTATTTTTTATCTCAAAAATTTTCTTAATCTTCTTATAATGATATTAAATATTATTATATTAATATCTATATAATCGCTTTAATATAAGAGTAATTTAGCACAATAAGTAATTTAATTTAATAACTCAATCGCATGACAAAATAAACTAACAAAAAAGTGGAAGAATTCAGAAACAATTGCAACACATCATTACATCAATATTACAATATAATCAAAATTACATAACAAATATTTCATTTGTTTATCAAAAATGATAAATATTTTTTCAAGTTTTCACACAGTCTCCCTTATAAGAATTCATCCTAATTATCACAACTGAAAAAAAAAATATACTAAATAATTATCATAAAAATACATTATGAAAACTCATAAATATACATGTACACTATCACTTCAATAATTAAAAGTCAATACTGTAAAAATTACTATAATACAACTGAAATGACTCAACCCTAAAATCATATTTATATATGGGTTATTTAATAATCAGTTAATTCGATCGGTTTAGTTTCCAAATATGTGAAACCGAATCCAAACCAATTAATCGAAATACTCAAAATATCAAACTATCACCAAACCGTTAGATTCTAAACCAAGCCAAACCACTAAATTTAAACGGTTCGGTTCAATTTTTCGGTTTAAATCATAGTTTGTACACCCCTATTTGGGTAAATGAAATAAAATATCTTTTCCTAATCTCAAAATGGGAAAAACATAAAATCAAAAAAAAGAAAAAAAGAAAACTTGGATGCATAGCAGTATAACTTTTCTAGTGACATAGACCTCGATTTCAACTCCACGATTCTTCTATGTTCAAATTTTTTTTGACATTAGTCCTATTTAATAAGTTTTATAAACTTAAAATATTAAATTACTATTTAAAAATGTAAAATATATATTAAGAGGCATTTAATTTAATGTGATTTTTATATATATTATATTATGTTATTTAGAAAAAATAATTATTTAATTAAATAATATATATAAAATATTTTGGGGATTTACATACAGAATACTTAATTCATCACAAATTACGCATTTCACCATCTTTTAATAAATATTACGCATATTACACTCTACTTATGGGTTTTACATTTCTATTGAGAGTGTGATATGTGTAATATTTACTAAAAAATGGTGAAACGCATAATTTATGATGAATTCAGTATTCTGTATGTAAATCCCCAATAATTTTTTATAAAATTATAAAATTATTAATTAAAAGTTAATATTTTGATGTCATCATATTTAAATTACATGACATAATATCAAAATAACAACGAACTAAACGCTCTCTTAAATAATTTGAGATCGGGACATCCGCCAGACTATTTCATCAACAAATGATAGAGAAATTAAATTTAAAGCAAATAAAAGATGGGATCATTCAATCATAAAATAAAACCATTTAAACAAAAACCATCATCCTCATTGAGAATTAGCATATGCATTTGTAAAGTGTGGAAACAAAAGGAGAAGATGATTGCCAAAAAAATCTTCATATGGCATACATCTTCTTGAATTCATCTGCATCCGAAACGCCAGAGAAAGCGGACCAAGACCTCGACCGACTAAGCGAAGACCGCCTGATGTTCCTAAGCTTCTTTCTTTCGATTCGATGAGCTATGACCCAATAAGACATGGTTCCCAAAGTCGTTGCTAGCACTATAGCACCCATGATTGTCACTCCAATGGCCAGCCATTTCTCATGCTTCCCCACCACAACAAAACAAAGTGCCAAAAATGATATACTTATGAGCACACAAGCTAACCACATGAGCTTATTTATGATGGCAGTCATCTTCTTCTTTGCCGTGCTTTCAATCACCACAACTGAAGTTTGAACCACTACTACAGCAAGTGATATGAAAAGTGCCACTGAGTCGAAAACGAAGAAGATCATGAATGCAGTGTGGTGGGCAATGTTGGCCTCACCAAGAGAAAGCCCAGGAGCGAGATCTTTGTCTTCAACATATTGGCCGGGAACACTGAAGATGGCTGCAAAGGCAACAGTGGCTATGAGGACTGCAACAACTGTGTTGGAGTTGATTGCATTGTTGAGACCCTCAGTGTGAAGCTTATTTAGCTTTTTCACAATTCCTTGAACATGCTTCCTGGTCTGGCGGGTGTGCTCTAACTGGTAGTGGACCTCATGCTTTATGTCGCTCACTGTTTGCTTCAGTTCACGTGCAGGATTCGCGTGCCTGATCGTCCTCGCACTCTGAACTCCATGCTCGAGAAGAATAGCCGCAACATCGGCATTTCCCATCTTTTCAGCAGTGTCAAGTGCAGTCTCCCCTGATTTGTTTATGGTTTTGATGTCGATATCCTTCATCTCTAGTAGTCGCTTTACGATCTGCACAAAGAGCTTAGACGTCACTATACTGTAATGAAGTTGATATCACAGGGCCAAAACGCAGGAATGTCACAGAAAGACCGTTTAAAGAGTGTGCAAACGACGTAGAAAGAGCTCAACTGTTCTTGGAAATCAACGTTTTTCTTGCAACAAAGGAACTACCGATATATATTGAACACCAGGATCGAGCATTACGGTAAAGAGTTGCACTTGTTCTAAAGATAACGAAAAGCCGATAAACTTAGTCACAAATGTGCTGAAGGATGGTGCAGCAAAAGATTATCTGCCGTAATACTCGAACTTTTCTGCTTTGCATCAGCACAACTGCATATAAAAAGCTGAAATATTTCTGTAAATCTTCAGTGTAACTTCATTAAGTTCATTTTTTCTCTCAAAAAAAAAATTGTCTATTTTGTATTTTGCCTTTCTGTAATTTCACTAAGACTGGACTACCCCTTGCTAAATTTTTGCAAGTATTTCATTTATTAAAATTAGAATATGAATTTTCTAAATTATTAGATCAAAACAATGAATATAGCAA
The DNA here is from genome assembly GCA_002786265.1 of Apostasia shenzhenica. NCBI lineage: Eukaryota > Viridiplantae > Streptophyta > Magnoliopsida > Asparagales > Orchidaceae > Apostasia > Apostasia shenzhenica. The sequence goes on from KZ454389.1 coordinate 425,434, forward strand.
CTAAATCAAAAGGAACAGCTTCTAAGCACTTCAGCTCTGAGTAAGTACTTTACTAAAGAATGCATTAAAGAAGATTGTTAATTCCAGGGAATTAGCTACAAACTTTGGCATCATTTCCATTCTGTAATTATATCATGTCAATGTGCAAGTATTGGTATAGGAATATCAAGTGACATTGATATGCATGACACAAAGAACATATATATTTCCATATTAAAACCAATAACTTCATGGTTACGCTGAAAACATGACAATCAATTCTATAAACTAAAACCATGGATACCTTCCATTAACTAATTCTTCAAATAAACTATTGAAGGGTTGATTTTTTCAGGGAAATATGAAAATTAAATTCCTCCTCCACCCACCCTCTTACGATCCTACTACATCCTCAAAGCAACACGACACAACTCATGGTCAATACTGATATCAATTAGAGGGGCATTGCTATCGTTCTACTGAAAGTACACATCAAATAGGGAATCAAGCCTCTTAGGAGTAACATTTGTTTTAACTTTAAAACATGTAAAGTTATCGTGCTACTGAGATAGAGGGCGAGAAAGTTAATAGTAGCTCAGATAGAGGGTGAGAAAAGTTCAGTTTTGTGGTGGTCCTAAACTTTCAGTTTTGTAGTAGCGTATATATGTATAGGTGTTTGATGCGTAATAAGTCTTTTAATAGAGTATGCACGTAAATGTCCAAAAAATCGATAAGACAACCATGAATTAAGAAAATTATAAGGAAAAACCTAACCTGAGCACGACCCTTCCTAGATGCTATATGCAGTGCAGCATTCCCTTTACTGTCCGTCAGGTTGACCAAAGCAGGCTCACCTCTGAGAAGCTCGTCAACGATCTCAATGCTTGTTCCCTTTACAGCCATGTGAAGTGTGGTCTGGCCTTTCTTATCAATTCTAACCGCTATTCCTGGCTCCTTAGCTAAGATGGCTTTCACCACCTCCAAATGTCCACTCCTGGAAGCAGAATGCAGGGCAGTTTTACCGTTACTCCGTGCAATAAGAACCAAACTGCTGTCGACTTCTAGGAGATGATTTACCACCTCAATATGTCCTTGCATCGCGGCAGTATGCAGTGCCGTTGTGTTTGATAAATCAACAGTCATGGAGAGCTCTGGAAGCGCCTTCAAAAGCTCCTTCACAACATCTAATCGACATTACCACTTCATTGATTGAAATAGGATATCAATGTTTTATATCAAAATAAATTCTTCTTAGAGAATGTAAAAGTTTAACGATATATTCTTTATGGTTTTGAGACGTAAGACATTACTCAGATCACATCAAATCTAATATCAAACTGACTAACAAGTACATGTGTGCCAGCAGTTAAAGGATGTCTTTAAAAAAAGCAATGCTCATGAAACTTGAATTCAAGTAAAAGCATGGACAGTTTGTAAGAAAAGTGGCAGTTAAAACTGATTTTCCAAAATAGAAAGAGCACATACCTACATCCCCTTGTCTTGCTGCAATGTGCAAAGCATCATAACCATTTTTCGCCTTTATCGCTGCACTAGTAGCATCGTAATGCTCAATCATTTCAGTCACCAAGTCAACATATCCATACTCAGCAGCAACATACAAAGCAGTCTCTCCAGCCTGGTTCCGCTTTGATAGTAAAATGTCTAATTCCACGCCGTTTTTCCCTGAAACCAGCTCCTTCACTGCAGCTACATTTCCAGCCCTTGCAGCGGAATGTAGGGGAGTATCCTCCCTCTTCCCAGTCAACTGCTTGGTCATCTTTTTCCTTCGAAAACTTTGATGCCCAACTGATGAATACATCTCCATCCTCTCCCCTTGTCACTGTATCAAATAGCTCTGAACCGAACCTTTTGCTCTTTCATCAAAACTCAATAACTCAAATGCTTCCCTGCAATGTTATGATGTGTGCACAAAGCAAAATATCAGAAATATAATTAGCACCGCTTACCAGAATACAGAAATGCTGGTCAAAATAAAATGAAATCATGTACGAAATAGAGCTAGTTTAGGATTAGAAGTAACCCATGTAGCTTATCCAAACCACTTTGCAATTAAGGCTTCTTCTTGTTGTTTTGTTGTATATCATATATAGCTAGTTTGTTAACCTATTGAAAATTCTTTTTGTTAATAATTTCATATTGAACAATGCAAACCAACAAGATTGACAGCCTTCCCATAAACCCCACTATTCAAAGGTACTTGTCATGCATTCATCCCTAATTCTTGATTATGTTGGGAATGACCCCTCTAATTCAGGGTATACAAAGAGGAAAGTAGAGAAAATAACTAAAATTTGCACGTAATAAAGAGAATTGGACTCACATAAGTACCATAGGGCCTAGTAATGTTTCATTTGGGCAACAGAATAAACACTTACCATAACATGCCTTCTTCCTTGCCATGGCATAGCCCCGGATCCAAATCCTTCAACCTCCTCGCCAATGCAGAGAGATTAGTCTCCAAACCATGCGCTGTGGCCAACCATGGCGAAGATGATGAACGTGACAGAAATATCGCGGAAACAGAAGAAAGGTCAAGAATTGAAGTTCATGGACGAGGAAGAAAAGGATTTGTAGCTTGAGAGCAAGGGGTAGAGCCGTTGACGAAGCAAAGGGAAGAGGCCGGCCAAAGACGAAGGGTTTTTTTTCCATTTTAGAGAAATTTTCCCATCCAAGCTGGGGAGCGCGTTTCCCGTTGGTGGTGCACATTCCCGCGGTCGACATTCCAGCCTTTCCAGATGGAGGAAAGAGCTGGAGGAAAAGAGGTGGTTTGGGCCGAGGTCGACGGCGCTACAAGGCATAGTATTATTTTGGGGAACATTTATTGTACGTGACAAAAAATTTTAAAGGGCAAATTTCACTCAGGTCCCTAAGTTTAAGGGTTATTATCACACAGGTCCATATTTTTAAAATCAATCATCGGGGTCCCTAAGTTTTCAAAAATTATCATTTGGGTCCTTTTTTTATTTTTTTATTATTAAAAAATATACAAAATTACCATTATACCCTTACCCTCCCTCTCTCCACCAGATCCGACAGCCGCGCCACCCCGCACGGCACTGCCGGAGGCCTCGCGCAGCCGCACGACACCGCCGGAGGCCGCGCGACGCTCGCACGACGCAGTCGGCCGCCGGCGCGTGAGCCGCCCGGCCTATGGCGAGGCGCAGCGTCGCGCGGCCGCTGAGCGCGCAACTGCCGTGGCGCGCCGCGCAGCCGCGCGATGCAGCGGCCTCGCTCGCGGGCAGCCACGGCCGCCGGTTGCATCGTGCGGCCGCGCAGCTCTCCCGAGAGGCGCAGCGTGGCTGCCGGTGGTGTCGTGCGATCGTGCGAGGCCGCCGGAGGCGGCGCGTGACGGCGTGGCTGCCGGATCTGGTGGAGAGAGGGAGGGTAAGGGTATAATGGTAATTTTGTATATTTTTTAATAATAAAAAAACAAAAAAAGGACTCAGATGATAATTTTTGAAAACTTAGGGACCCGGATGATATGATTTTAAAAATGTGGACCTGTGTGATAATAACCCTTAAACTCAGGGATCTGGGTGAAATTTGCCCTTTTTTAAATATTATCATATATTTTTTTTTGATAAATATTAATTTTTTTTTTAATAAATTGCATACAGGCGCTTGAGGTCATTATATATTGATTCTAACTTTCTTAAAAACTAAATTTAGATCACAAAAATACAAAAGTATTATCATTTTACTCCCAATTAAAATATAATTATTAATTTATTAACATTATACTATGAGATTATTCTCAATTATTAATTTTTTAAAAATATAATTTTAAAATATTAAATTTATATTTTAAAAAATATCGAAATACATTGAATGGTCATATAATAGCTAGAGTTCAGTTAAAATAGTATGATTTGCTAGACAATGGCAATTATCCAATTATTCATTGCTGTATTATTAAATTAAGCTAAATAAACACAACTAGAGTTTGAATTTATGCATGTCAAGTTAATTTAATTGAATTCTATTAATTATAAGGCTAGTCAATGATTTTTCAATGTATTTAAATAAAATACTAAAATTAGGTCATTGATCTATTACACATCAAAGTATTATATGGTAATAATCGTAAATACATTAACTTATAATTATTATATCGAGTTATTTAAATAGAATACATATATTTAAATTGAACAATAGCAATTATATAATTATTTATTACTCTACCATTAAATTTAATCTGAATACATATATTTAGAGACTTATTCATTAATTTAGTTGAATTCATTGCAAATCACATTATATTTAATCTGAATACATATATACGACCATTCAAAAAGTTTCAATATTTTTAAACAAAATACAAGCTTTTAGACATCGATTCGCTACATATGATAGTATTTCTACTTAGTTGTCGCAATTAAACAACTCTTATTAGTTAAATTGATGTATTTGAATTGAATACAAATGTATAGAGATGGATTTGATTAATATCAAGCTATTTTATCTTAATACTTGCAGTTATGTGTATAATTTAGTTGAATACTAATAATTATATAACTATTCAAAGATTTTTCAATGTATTTAAATAGAAAACTAGCATTAAGTCATCATATATGACACATTAAGGTATTATAAGGTAATACTCGTAAGTACACAACTTATATTTTTTATATCGAGTTATTTAAATAGAATATGCATATTCAAATTGAACAATAACAATTATACAATTATTAATTGTTCTACCATCGAATTTAATCTAAATACATATAGTTAGAGACTTATTTATTGCAAATCACATTATTGTAACTAAATCCTAGCTACTATACGACAATTGAATGAGTTTCTATATTTTTAAACAAAATATAAGCTTTTAGATATTGATTCGCTACATACGATGGTATTTCAACTTAGTTGACTTAATTAAACAATTCATATTAGTTAAATCAATGTATTTGAACTGAATATAAATGTATAGAGATGGATTCAATTTATATCAAGCTATTTTATCTAAATACCTACAGTAATGTGTGCAATTTAGGTGAATACTACTAAATATATTGCTATTTAATGATTTTTCAATATATTTGAATATAATACTAGCATTAAGTCATCGATATGTTACACATCAAGGAATGATAAGGTAATTACACAATATATATTTGTTATATCGAGTTATTTAAATAGAATACACAAATTCGAATTGAACAATTACAATTATACAATTATTCATTACTCTACAACTGAATTTAATCTGAATACCTATATTTAGAGATTTATTCATTGCAAATCATATTATATGATCATTCAATGAGTTTCGATATTTTTAAACAAAATACAAGCTTTTAGATATCGATTCGCTACGTATGATGGTATTTAAACTTAGTTATTGCAATTAAATAACATATATTAGTTAAATCGATGTATTTGAACTGAATACATATAATGCTATTTTATCTTAATACCTGCAGTTACGTGTACAATTTAGTTGAATACTATTAATTATACTGCTATTTTAATAATTTTTCAATGTATTTGAATATAATACTAGCATTAAGTCATCGATATATTACACATCAAGATATTATAAGATAATTACATAACTTATATTTGTTATATCAAGTTATTTAAATAGAAAACATATATTAGAATTGAATAATTACAATTACGCAAATGCAGAATTGCATAATTGTAATTGTTCAATTCGAATTTGTGTATTTTATTTAAATAACTCGATATAACAAATATAAGTTATGTAATTACCTTATAATAAGTTGATGTGTAATATATCGATGACTTAATGCTAGTATTTTATTCTAATACATTGGAAAATCGTTGAGTAGCAGTGTAATTAATAGTACTCAGCTAAATTATACACGTAACACCTGGTATTATGATAAAATAGCTTGATATGAATCGAATTCATCTCTATACATTTGTATTTAGTTCAAATTAATTGATTTGACTAATATAAGTTTTTTAATTGTGGCAACTAAGTTAAAATACCATCATATCTAGCGAGTCGATGTCTAAAAGCTTCTATTTTGCATAAAAATGTCAAAACTCATTGAATGGTCGTATAATCGCTAGGACTCAATTAAATAATATGATTTGCAATGAATATGTCTCTAAATGTATGCATTTAGAATAAATTCGACAGTAGAGTAATGAATAATTGTATAATTGCTATTATTCAATTAATATATATATATATTCTATTTAAATAACTCGATATAATAAATATAAATTGTGTAATTATGATTATTATTACCATACAATACATTGATGTGTAATATAATGATGACTTAGTAATAGTATTCTATTAAAATACATTGAAAATTTATTGAATAATTGTATAATTAATAGTATTTAATCAAATCATACACGTAACTGCAGGTATTAATATTAAATAGCTTGATATAAGTCAAATAGGTCTATATACAATTATATTCAGCAACTGCAGGTACTATTATAGGTTGTTTAATTGTGATAACTAAGCCGAAATACCATCATATGTAGCGAATCAATGTCTAAAAGCTTATATTTTGTTTAAAAATGTCAAAACTCATTAAATGGTAGTATAATGCTAGGATTCAGTTAAAATGATGTAGTTTGCAATGAATAAGTCTCTAAATGTATTTATTCAGATTAAATTTAATGGTAGAGTAATGAATAATTGTATAATTGCTATTGTTCAATTCAAATATGTGTATTCTATTTAAATAACTCGATATAATATATATAAATTGGGTAATTACGATTATTACCATATATTACCTAGATGTGTAATATATCAAAAACTTAATGCTAGTATTTTATTCAAATACATTGAAAAATCATTGAATAACTACATAGTTAATCGAATTCAATTAAATTAACTTGACATGCATAAATTCATACTCTAATTGTGTTTATTGAATTTAATTCAATAATACAGCAACAAATAGTTTGATAATTGCTACTGTCTACTACAAATACATGGATATGTTACACATTTGTCTATCTAAGCACCTACTAACGGGATAAAATACATCGATATAAAGATTAGAAGTCATGTAATTCAGAGTAGTACGTTAAAATGCGTTTATTTGTAATAAATCATTATCTAGATGTTAGTATACTATTCAAATACTTCCACAAATCATTAAAAAGTGATATAGTTGCTAGTTCTTAAATAAAATAACTTGATTTGCACCCTATTTACTACATTCAACTTAAATTCTTCGATGTACTAATGAATAACTGTATAATTATTTTTGTTCAATTCAAAGACAATGACATAAAGTACATTAGCAACTAAATAATAGGTATTAACTTAAAACACCTCGATATGCATTTAATTTGTCGCTAACTATGTGTATTTAGTTAAATTACAATGACATAACAAATATACGATCTATAATTACAAGCAGTTAGCTTTGTATGCCTTGATATATATATAACGATATCAAAATACTAATATTCTGTTCAAATACAATGAAAAAAACCATCAAAAATGTTGCGTGATTGGCTGGATTATACAAGTATTGCAAAGTATTTAGATAAATATGCTTGATATAATCAAATCCGTCTCTATACATTTTTATTTAGCTCAAATACATGGATTTAGCTAATATAAGTTGATTAATTGCTACAACTAAGTAGAATATCATCATATGTAGTGGAATCGATGTCTAAAGCTTTTTTTGTGTCTAAAAATGTCGAAAAATATTGAATGATCGTATGATAACTAGGATTCAGTTAAACTAATGTGATCTATAAAGAATAGTTCTAAAATGTATGTATTCAGATTAATTCGATGGTGCAGTAATGAATAATTATATAATTGCAATTATTCAATTTAAAATTATGTGTGCTCTATTTGAATAACTCGATATAATAAATATAAGTTGTTTAAGTATGATTATGACCATTGTAAATACTTTGATGTAATATATCGGATAATTTAACGTTAGATATTCTCTTCAAATACATTGAAAAACCATTTGAAATAGCTGATAATAGTTAAATAGTATTCAATTGAATTATCATGTTACTGGCAACTTATTGAGATTAAGGTAGCTTGATATAAATCGAATCCATCTCTATACATTTGTATTCAGTTTCAAAAGAGATGATTTAATCTAATATAAGTTTTTTAATTGCGATAAACTAAGTCGAACTATCCATCATATGTAGCGAATTTGATGTCTAAATAGGTCGTGTTTTTGTTTAAAAATATCAAAACCTCATTGAATGGTCTTTGCTAGGAGTAATTTAAAAAAATGTGATTTGCAATAACTATGTCTCTAAATTGTATGTATTCAGATAAAGTCAATGCGTAAGCAATTAAATAATTGTATAATTGCTATTGTTCAATTCTCAAATATGTTTATTCTACTTTAAATAACTTGATATAACAGATATTTAGTCGTGTGGTATTACATTATATTATAATATAATATCTTTATGTGTGACAGATTAATGACTTAATGCTAGTATTCCATTTAAATTATCATTATAAAATCATTGAAATAGCTGTATAATTAGTACAAATTAAATTAAATTAACTTGAAATGCATAAATTCAAACTATAATTGTGTTAATTTAGCTTAATTCAATAATATGGCAACAAATAGTTTGATTAATTGCCGGTCTAGTTCAAATACATTGATATGATAAATTTGTCCATAAAAGGACCACCTAACTGAAATATGTATTGAAATATAATCAAATAGATGCGCTAGGGCCAGTATTGTGATATAACACTGTAATACAAACCAAATTAGATTTCTATACGTTTTGTATTCAGCTTAAATACATTGATTTAAACGTTTTAAGTTGTGTAACTGCGATAACAAAGTCAAAATACAATGATAAGTAGTGAATCGATGGCTAAAGGCTAGTAATTTGCTCAAAAATGTTAAAACTAATTGAATTGTTGCATAATAGATAGGATTCAGTTAAAATAATGTGATATGCAATGAGCTGGACTCCAAAGGCGACTAATAGGATTAAACTCATTGGTAGAGCAACGAATAATTATACCATTGCCCATTTTTCAACTTGTAATACAATGATTTGTATTCAGCCTTAATACAATCGAATCGTTTTAATATACATTTTGAATAATAATAACATATTGATTTAACTATTATTTATTGTGTAACTATGATACTAAGTCGAAATCTATGTTTCATAGTGAATCGATGTCTAAAAGCTAGACTTTTGTTAAACATTGTTAAAACTCATCGAATGGTTGTATAATTACCACCATTAATTTGAAATTACATTGAATACAATTCAAATAATTACATTACTTGCAAGTATTATGATATAACAACTTAATACAAATGGAATCGTTTTCTATACATTTGTATTCTGCTAAAATACATTGATTTAACTATTATTTGTTGTGTAACTACGACTACTATGTCGAAATACAATGTTTCATAGTGAATCGACGTCTAAAAGCTAGAATTTTGTTAAACAATGTTAAAACTCATCGAATGGTTGTATAATTACTAGGATTCAGTTAAAATAATGCGATATGCAACGAGTTGGTCTCCAAATGCATGTACTCAGATTAAACTCATTGATAGAGCTTCAAATAATTGTATAATTGTCATTGTTCAATTCAAATATGTTGATGTGTAACAAAATAGTCTTTAAAAGTGTCAAATAAGCTGAAAACAATCGATACACCATCAAATAGTTTTACAATTGGTGGTATTAAGTTATCGTAACTTGATATACATCAACCAAATCGCTAAGCTTGTGTATTTGCATAAAATACATCGATATAAAGATTAGAAGTCATGTAATTCAGAGTAGTACGTTAAAATGCGTTATTTGTAATAAATCATTATCTAGATGTTAGTATACTATTCAAATACTTCCACAAATCATTAAAAAGTGGTATAGTTGCTAGTTCTTAAATAAAATAACTTGATTTGCACCCTATTTACTACATTCAACTTAAATTCTTCGATGTACTAATGAATAATTGTATAATTATTTTTGTTCAATTCAAATACAATGATATAAATGTACATTAGAACTAAATAATAGGTATTAACTTAAAACACCTCGATATGCATTTAATTTGTCGCTAACTATGTGTATTTAGTTAAATTACAATGACATAACAAATATACGATCTATAATTACAAGCAGTAGTTTGTTATGCCTTGATATATAATAACACGATACAAAATACTAATATTCCATTCAAATACAATGAAAAACCATCAAAATGTAGCGTGATTGCTGGATTATACAAGTAATTGCAAGTATTTAGATAAATAGCTTGATATAAAATCAATCCGTCTCTATACATTTGTATTTAGCTAAATACATGATTTAGCTAATATTAAGTTGATTAATTGCTACAACTAAGTAGAATATCATCATATGTAGTGAATCGATGTCTAAAAGCTTTTTTTTGCGTCTAAAAATGTCGAAAAATATTGAATGATCGTATGATAACTAGGATTCAGTTAAACTAATGTGATCTATAAAGAATAAGTCTCTAAATGTATGTATTCAGATTAAATTCGATGGTGCAGTAATGAATAATTATATAATTGCAATTATTCAATTAAAATATGTGTGCTCTATTTGAATAACTCGATATAATAAATATAAGTTGTTTAAGTATGATTATGACCATGTAATACTTTGATGTAATATATCGATAATTTAACGTTAGTATTCTCTTCAAATACATTGAAATACCATTGAATAGCTGTATAGTTAATAGTATTCAATTGAATTATACATGTTACTGCACTTATTGAGATAAGGTAGCTTGATATAAATCGAATCCATCTCTATACATTTGTATTCAGTTCAAAGAGAACGATTTAACTAATATAAGTTTTTTAATTGCGATAACTAAGTCGAACTACCATCATATGTAGCGAATTGATGTCTAAAAGGTCGTGTTTTGTTTAAAAATATCAAAACTCATTGAATGGTCATATAATTGCTAGGATAAATTTAAAAAAATGTGATTTACAATAAATATGTCTCTAAATGTATGTATTCAGATTAAAGTCAATGGTAAAGCAATTAATAATTGTATAATTGCTATTGTTCAATTCAAATATGTTTATTCTACTTAATTAACTTGATATAACAGATATTAGTCGTGTAATTACCATTATTACAATATAATACCTTTATGTGTGACAGATTAATGACTTAATGCTAGTATTCCATTTAAATACATTATAAAATCATTGAATAGCTGTTCATTAGTTTAAATTAAATTAACTTGAAAATGCATAAATTCAAACTATAATTGTGTAATTTAGCTTAATTCAATAATATGGCAACAAATAGTTTGATAATTGCCACTGTCTAGTTCAAATACATTGATATGATAAACATTTGTCCATAAAAGGACCCACTAACTTGAAATATGTATTGAAATATAATCAAATAGATGCGCTAGGGCCAGTATTGTGATATAACACCGTAATACAAACCAAATTGGATTCTATACGTTTGTATTCAGCTTAAATACATCGATTTAACGGTTTTAAGTTGTGTAACTGCGATAACAAAGTCAAAATACAATGATAAGTAGTGAATTCGATGGCTAAAGGCTAGTAATTTGCTCAAAAATGTTAAAACTAATTGAATTGTTGCATAATAGATAGGATTCAGTTAAAATAATGTGATATGCAATGAGCTGGACTCCAAAGGCGACTAATAGGATTAAACTCATTGGTAGAGCAACGAATAATTATACCATTGCCATTTTTCAACTGTAATACAATGATTTGTATTCAGCCTTAATACAAATCGAATCGTTTTCTATACATTTGTATAATACATAAATACATTGATTTAACTATTATTTGTTGTGTAACTATGACTACTAAGTCGAAATACTATGTTTCATAGTGAATCGATGTCTAAAAGCTAGACTTTTGTTAAACATTGTTAAAACTCATCGAATGGTTTGTATAATTACCAACTATTAATTTGAAATACATTGAAATACAATCAAATAATTACATTACTGCAAGTATTATGATATAACAACTTAATACAAATGGAATCGTTTTCTATACATTTGTATTCTGCAAAAATACATTGATTTAACTATTATTTGTTGTGTAACTACGACTACTATGTCGAAATACAATGTTTCATAGTGAATCAACGTCTAAAAGCTAGAAGTTTGTTAAACATTGTTAAAACTCATCGAATGGTTGTATGATTACCACCCATTAATTTGAAATACATTGAAATACAATCAAATAATTACATTACTGCAAGTATTATGATATAACAACTTAATACAAATCGAATCGTTTTCTATACATTTGTATTCTGCTTAAATACATTGATTTAACTATTATTTGTTGTGTAACTACGACTACTATGTTGAAATACAATGTTTCATAGTAAATCGAACGAATTTTGTTAACAATGTTAAACTCATCGATAGGTTTGTATAATTACTAGGATTCCGTTTAAAATAATGCGATATGCAACGAGTTGGTCTCCAAATGCATGTACTTAGATTAAACTCATTGATAGAGCTTCGAATAATTGTATAATTGTCATTGTTCAATTCAAATATGTTGATGTGTAACAAAATAGTCTTTAAAAGTGTCAAATAAGCTGAAAAAAAATCGATACACCATCAAATAGTTTTACAATTGCGGGCATTAAGTTATCGTAACTTGATATACATCAACCAAATCGCTAAGCTTATGTATTTGCATAAAATACATTGATATAAAGATTAGAAGTCATGTAATTCAGGGTAGTACGTTAAAATGCGTTGATTTGTAATAAATCATTATCTAGATGTTAGTATACTTTTCAAATACTTCCACAAATCATTAAAAAGTGGTATAGTTGCTAGTTCTTAAATAAAATAACTTGTATTTGCACCCTTTTACTACATTCAACTTAAATTCTTTGATGTACTAATGAAAAATTGTATAATTATTTTTGTTCAATTCAAATACAATGATATAAAATACATTAGCAACTAAATAATAGGTATTAACTTAAAACATCTCGATATGCATTTAATTTGTCGCTAACTATGTGTATTTAGTTAAATTACAATGACATAACAAATATACGATCTATAATTACAAGCAGTAGTTTGTTATGCCTTGATATATAATAACACGATATCAAAATACTAATATTCCATTCAAATACAATGAAAAACCATCAAAATGTGCGTGATTGCTGAATTATACAACTAATTGCAAGTATTTAGATAAATAGCTTGATATAAATCAAATATGTCTCTATACATTTGTATTTAGCTCAAATACATCGATTTACCTAATATAAGTTGATTAATTGCTACAACTAAGTTGAATATCATCATATGTTGTGAATCGATGTCTAAAAGCTTTTTTTTTGTCTAAAAAATGTCGAAAATATGAATGATCGTATGATTATACAAGGATTCAGTTAAACTAATGTGATCTATAAAGAATAAGTCTCTAAATGTATGTATTCAGATTAAATTCGATGGTGCAGTAATGAATAATTATATAATTGCAATTATTCAATTAAAATATGTGTGTTCTATTTGAATAACTCGATATAATAAATATAAGTTGTTTAAGTATGATTATGACCATGTAATACTTTGATGTAATATATCGATAATTTAACGTTAGTATTCTCTTCAAATACATTCATTGTGAAAATACCATTGAATAGCTGCTATAGTTAATTAGTATTTCAATTGAATTATACATGTTACTGCACTTATTGAGATAAGGTAGCTTGATATAAATCGAATCCATCTCTATACATTTGTATTCAGTTCAAAGAGAACGATTTAACTAATATAAGTTTTTTAATTGCGATAACTAAGTCGAACTACCATCATATGTAGCGAATTGATGTCTAAAAGGTCGTGTTTTGTTTAAAAATATCAAAACTCATTGAATGGTCTTATAATTGCTAGGATAAATTTAAAAAAATGTGATTTGCAATAAATATGTCTCTAAATGTATGTATTCAGATTAAAGTCAATGGTAAAGCAATTAATAATTTTATAATTGCTATTGTTCTGATTCAAAATATATTTTATTCTACTTAATAACTTGATATAACAGATATTAGTCGTGTAATTACCATTATTACAATATAATACCTTTATGTGTGACAGATTAATGACTTAATGCTAGTATTCCATTTAAATACCTTTATGGGTAATGCATAAATAAAGCTAAATAGTATGACATGTAGGTAATTATTCCTTTAAATAGTTACTCAATATAATAAATATAAGTTGTATAATTATGATTATTACTATATATTACTTTGACATGTAACAGATCAATGACTTAACGCTAGTATTCTTTTTAAATTCATTGAAAATCGTTGAATAGCTGTATAATTAATATAATTCAATTAAATTAACTTGACATGTGTTAAATGTGTTTACTTAGCTTAATTCAACAATACATTAATGAATAGATGGATAATTACCACTGTCTTGTTCAAATACGTTGACATGTTGCAAATTAACCTATAAAAGCATGCACTAACTTAAAATAAATTGATATACAATCAAATAGTTACATTACTGCTAGTATTTTGATATAACAGCTTAATACAAATCGAAACATTTTCTATACATTTTTTTTCTGCTTAAATATATGCATTTAACTATTATAAGTTGTGTAACTGCGACAACTAAGTCAAAATATCATGATTTGTAGTGAATCAATATCTTAGAAGCTAGCATTTTGTTAAAAAATGTCAAAACTCATCAAATGGTCGTATAATTGCTAGGATTCAGTTAAAATAATATGATATGCAACGAGTTGGTCTCTAAATGAATATTCTCGTATTAAACTCATTGGTAGAGCAACGAATAATTATATAATTGTCATTGTTCAATGTAAATACATTGATTTGCAATAAAATAGTCACTAAAAGAGTGGAATAAATTGAAATAAATCGATATACCATCAATTTGTTTTATAACTGCGGGTATTTAATTATAATAATTTAATATATTTGAGCAAAAAATGTAATAGATTGGTAAAATTAAATTTAAATTTTTTTATTAATTTTTTAAAGAATAGTGGGGAGAGGAAGATATAATGGGACTTTAAATTACATAGATAATTTAAATTAGTTAAAAATAATCAAATTTTATATTTTCTATCAAAAAAATGTATATAAAACAGATGAGATTAAGAAAATGGAACCAAAACTGTAATACTTTTATAATCTCAAGGATAAAAATTAAAAAATTTTGAATGTTGGGATCAATTTGTAATACTTTTCTGACTTTAAAGGCTCAAATGTAATTATTTTTTTATAAAATTTAAAATATAAATTTGTATCTTAAAAATATAATATTTAAAAATTTATGTAATATATATGTAAATATTCATATTATTTTAGGAACCAAAATTATTACTTACATAATTCAGATATTTGTATGAAGCTCAAATTTGCCGCCAGTTTTGCTTTTGAATTAATTTAACAGTTTGATGCAAAATTATATGCATATATACTGTTCTAACATTATTTATCTATGTTTTTTAATTCATGATATTTAATGCAAAATAAAAGTTGAAGCCCATTAAAACATTTAAATGTGTATATTTTGAGATTATTTGCCATTTGGTTTTTCTTATTGTTCCATTCATGCTTAGATCTTTTAAGTTTTATAAAATTAAAATTTTATCTCTTTAAGTTGTGAAAAAAAATGACAAAAGAATAAACTATATTTACAAAAATATGACAAAAAAATTTAAATATTATTTATATGTTATTCTCTACATAATATTTGATATATGAGATGATATATATTAAAAAATTATAATATTTAAAATTTTGAGAGAATTAAATACATACCCCTTAAATCATCTTGAATTACATATTAAACCCCTTATTTTTTAATTTTACAACTTAACTCCCTAAATCATCAAAAAATAACATATTTAGGTCTTTCTCAAGATTTTCAAAGTATGTTTTTTGTTGATTTATAATTATTTGGATGTTTATTATCAATAATATGTATATACAAATATTATAAATATATTTGCAAATACATATATTCTACTAGTTTTCATTTTTAGATGATTTAGGGGGTTAAATTGTAAAATTAAAAAATGAGGGATTTAATATGTAATTCAAGTTGATTTGAAGGGTATGTATGTAAATGCCCCTAAAATTTTATATGGCATATATATAAATGCCTTAAGAATAAGTTGTATTGTGAATTATTTTTGTTTTTTTAGCTAAAATTTGCACTTTTTTATAAAGATAATTTATATTTTTATTATTTGGGCTTATTTATTTGTAAATGTTAATTTTAATAAAGTTAAAATTAAATTTAAATGAAGATATTTTTTATTAAAAATTATGAATAATGTAAAATAAATCTAATTATTATGAAAAATATGATATAAATTAATTATTATTATGGCATGTGTATGGAATATGAAATAAAATTAAAATTTTATTTTAAATTATGTATATTTTATTAAAATTAACTAAGATAATTTTGAATAAAATAAACAAACTGACCCTTTATAAGCATAATTTAACTAAGTTAATGCTATAATACCCTTGAGAATACTTTAATTATATAATGCTGTATATATTATTTTTTACTTATCTTTTAATGCTATAATTCTTACTTTATTTAAAACTTATAATATTATAATTAAAATTTGAGACTACGGGGCACCTACGTAAACTTATTTCTTATTAAACTAGAAAAATAGTATAGACATACGGACCTTAAAATTAAAAAAAAGTTATACGTTACAATCCCCAAATATAATGAAACATTTATGCAAAGATAAAAAAAAATTAATTATAGATTTTTATATTAATTTATACCAATACAACAACATGCCATTTATAAAACAGAATAAAATAAACTAAATACAGACCCTCATATGTAAAAGTTATTCTAGTATGTATTTGTTCATTTTTATTTTATTTATAAGCATACATAACTTCAATTTGTTACACGATCAATTCATGAAACGGTTATAAAGCTAAGTTTGGGGAGTTATTTTTAGTTATATATATATATATTAATATGTATATAATTTAAAATAATATTATTTTATTATTAAAAATGATGTAAAAAGCTTTTACATATATAATCCTTAATTATTTTTCAATTATATATTAAACTCTATTATTTAATTTTATAATTTAATCCTCTAAATTTTTTAAAAATGAAAATTAATTGCATACATTAATTCATAGACATATTTATAATATTTTGTATATATATCATTGATAATAAAATTTTAAATAATTATAATTACTAAAAAAAATTCAAAAATTTTAAAAAATGTCTAAATAAGTTATGTTTGAAAGATTTGGGGTTAAGTCGTAAAATATTTTTTTAGGAATAATTACTTACATGCCACATAATTTAGTTTTATTTATGTCTTATCGATCAATTCTTAGTTAATTACGCTATGCACACTCAAAACATTACAAAATCTTGCATACACACATTTGAGTTAAAACTTAATCAAAATCTATTTAAAAAAATATTCTGTTAGTAAATTATTAAAATTATATTTTTACTCTTACTGGTACATATTTTTCTCTTCCTCAATACTACATTAAAACGCTGATTTGTCCTAAAATCAATTTATGTCGCGGATGTCTCCTTCCTTTGCCGCCACCTAAACATTAAGGTTTTAGGATTTTTACTCAAAATATATTTAAATATCTTTAAAATAATATGATGAATGGCTCAGATTTTTTGTAATCTTACTATAGTTAGGTTATTGAAAAATTATGATTACTCATTATAATAAAAATAAGTTAAAATATGTGTATGTAAGATTTTATAATGTTTTGAGTGTGCATAGCGTAATTAATTAAGAATGAATGGGTAAGACATAAATAAAACTAAATTGTGTGGCATATAGGTAATTATCCTTATTTTTATTAAAAATTATATTATTTTTAATATTAAAATTTATATATAATGTAAAAAAATAAATTTATTAATATTTGAAATTGTATTTTAAACGAATATAAAAGAAAATTGATGTGCTGTATTTAAGGCCTCTTGCATCTCGCGAGACCTCTTCTCAGTTCTCACGGCGGCAGGCTTCTCCAAGCTCTTCGATTTGCCTTCCGAGTCTTGGCTGCCGTGTGGAGTGAGGGGAATGCGAGCAGCCATTCGAAGCTTCCATGGCCATCTTTCTTCCCGCCGGATTCCGTCTATTGGCCTGCTGCTTTCGTACTTCGCCTCCTCCTCATCCAAGGTCTGCCTAAATTTTGGCTTCCTGTTTTCCTTATCTCGATATTTTTATCTCCCCTAATGGATAAAGGGATGCATGATACAACTGTTTTCTGTTGGCTGGAACCTAGATTAACATTTGTTTTAACTTTAAAACATGTAAAAGTTAATAATAATGATGCTCGATATTCTTAAAAATATACCTCAAATATTCTAGTTGTTACATCTTCAGAACGTTGTGTTGTGAATTGGCTATGGGTGTCAAAATTACCTCGAAATCACTAGAACTGCGTAGAAAAATAGCTCCAAGTGCTGGCGGAAGATGCAGGGTCGTCCGAAGAGGGGAAAAAAATGAAAATACAAAGTGTTGGATCTTGGATGTTATAACAAAAACCAACCAGATATTTTCCCACCATTTATGAAAATTGTGGATTGGGAGTAGGGGGTTGGGTCAGAGTTAGCCGATAAGTCGGCTAAGTCATGGGCGGTTGAGCCGATATGAATTTGGCGAGAAGATTAGGCTTTGCCAAATCTTAGCTAACAAAGTGGTGTTGAATTGGGATGCTTGGTTTTACCACAATGTTTATGGCTCATTTTATTTATTTCTGTTATATTTCAAAAATTTTCTAACTCTGTGATTTTGAAATTTATGATATATGTACAGCAACAGCAATCTTTATTCAACCAGGATGATGAGTTCATGTCATGGTTAAGGCGGAAAAGTGGCTTTGAGATATCATCAGTGTTATCCATTGGGGTTTCTCGTTATGGACGGTATTTTTGTTCACCAGATCTTCTGCTTACTTTGTGTGCATTGTGTTAGCCCAAAAGCTTCCCAAAAGGGGTGATAATAAAATTAATTAAATTTTGTGATATATTAAACAGATTTTAAGAGTAATTATATATGGTTCAAAATAACTATAATTGAAAATACTTCTGTTTAATTGTTAATACAAATAGGCTAATTGCATGAATAGAACATCAATAAAGACAGAGCAAAACACACAATTAGAGAATAGAAGAAATCAAACTCAGCAAAGAACTATTCATTTGTTAATACAAATAGGCTAATTTACTAGGTATTATTATTGTGTTCTGATAACCAATAGATCTGAAATATTGAAAGTATCAACTATTCCCATGATCTAACAATAATATTCAAACTTATTCAGTTGACCCAATTTAATAAAAGTTTTAAAATAAATTAAATTAGAGATTTAATTATTTTAAATTATCATAATAAAATATTTAAAATTTTTTTCTACACTTAATTATAATAGCTCACAATTAATTTTACTGATTTTATTTATTAATATATAAATAAAGAAACTGACACATGCAATGAACTAAAACAAAATGCAAATACAAATACTGAATAGACTCAAACCTAAAATACGAAAAGAAAATTAAATGTATGCAGACTTGATTTATGACTTTACTAGTGCCTACTGAATAATTAATTCTTATTATGGGCATGTGGAGAATAGGTTAAAGTCACGAGAGATGCGGTTCCTAATAGATGTCATAAAGTTCTCCAGAAATATCTAGCGAATCGTACAACACACTAGTTAGATGCTCGCGTAGCCAACTACTCAGTTTCATGCGTCATCTGCCTACATAGGTATATAGGTGTCGAGTTTTTACTAAATCTAAGATATGCATAAGTATGCTTAACTAGATCGAACCTATTGACCTCATAATGATTGTAATGATTTTAGCCTATAATCATCTCAATGTGATTGATAGTGTCATCAATACAGTAATATGATTTAGTGGTTCTTATCGAATCTATGATCTGCTTTTCTTTATGACTTAGCTCTATGATTATTTTCTCAACTTGACTTTCAACTTCTATCCTATAACTATCTTCCTTGTGCACCTCATCATCGTACTTCTCGTACTCCTCAGCTAAACTAGGATCTGCTATATAAATGGATATAGGTAACAAATCAAGTTCCAATGCTTCAGGAAGAATGAAGGTCTCTGTAGAGAACTCATTCAATACTTCTTTCACGAGGAAACTAGATTGGTCACCTATAGTCTCAATAGATCTGGCAATGGGAATAAGAATTGGAGCAAATAGTACTAATCTAGGGTCATGTTTAGGAATTATAGAATTAACGCTATGGGATGAAAGAGAATATCTTCTATATAAATAAATTTTGATTTCATCCCACGTCTCAGACGATCTAAACTTACCCCAAGGACATTGATATTTTAAAATTAAAATTAAACTAGATCGTATAATAAATAAGAATTTATCAATTTAGATTAGGGCTTCAATTTAAATTCAATAAATCAGATCCGAAGTTTAGGAATTTAGGACACACGCCTCACAGTTAAATCCAACAGTAATTGACACACAAAGAAATATCGGGTTACACAATTAGAGCCAAATAAATAACCAAGTCAAGCGAATAATTTGTGTTGAAGTCAAATAATCAGCTTAGTTGGGTTCGGGAAAAAATTTACCAGTGATTTGAATCGGTGAAGAGTCACTGACGATGAGGGTTAACTGATCTGATCGCAACTAGGCGGGTTAAGTCGTTGGCTTAAGTCTCGTGTTCGATGTTGCAGGAGATCGGCGGGATCAAAGTTTGGTCCAACGTCGTGCACGAGGTTACAGAGGCCAAACGTCGGGCGAAGAAGGTTGCAGAGGCCAAACGTCGGGCGAAGAAGGTAGAGACCAAACGTCGGGCACGAAAGGTTGCAGAAGGCCAAACGTCGTGCGCGAGAGGCTGCAGAAGGCCAAACGTCGTGCATGAGGTTTGAGATGACTGAACCAGTGTGCACGATGTTACAGAAGGCAGAACCAGCGGGATCGAGATCAGACGTTTTGGGCGATGACTGCTGGCCGGACGCGGACAGTGGCTGGCCGCACGGCTAGAGCTGCGGCGGCAAGGTTGCCGGCTCTCGAGGGTAGCCGGCGGGTCGACGGAGGCGAAGGCGGTGCGAGTGAAGCGAGCTTCGGAGGTAGGTGAGTGCGCTAAGATTTTTTTTCTTTTTTTTTTTTTTAAAGTGAATAATTAGGCTAATTTGAGGATTCTCACCAAAGGCTAACCCTACCATTTCCTTCACCGGAATATCGACCATAGCTTTTGCTGTTGATCCTTAAGTAAACTTTTACAGTGATACAATCATCTTCTTCTGTATATGAAAACCAACTCATATTGCTGTTCATTTTCAATGGCCTGGATCAGTAAGAACTGATAGCACTAAATCACAATATGATTTAGGAGCTTTCATGGTCTAGACAATGCCGAAGCCCTTCACGTTTTGCTGTGAAGCCGGGATTCACATCATTTGAGGAGTTTTTCTAACACCCCTTTTATTTTAACCACTACAAATATGCCTTCTTCTCTTTGTGGTATTACATAACATCACATGTATGACTTAACTATAAATCATAAGCTTATGAAACATGATACAACTTCAGGTCATTGTTTGCATCAGGAAGCATACAAGATGGAGACTGTATCCTGAAGATTCCATATAGTGCGGTGTGTTTCCTTTTTCATTTGTTGTGTCTTTATAGCGCAGCTAAATTTACATTTGTTGTCTCTATGTATTGTGGTGTGTTTCCCAAATTTACGTTTGTTGTGTCTTTATAGTGCGGTGTGTTTCATAAATTTATGTTATCTCATAAGAAACTTCAAAATAGACACATTTTTCATGCCATGACAGCACCTAACACAAAATAAAGTTCGGCCAGAAATTGAATCTCTCATTTCTGATGATGCTGGAACAATATCTCACCTTGCTGTTGTTCTTTTGGCTGAGCAAAAGTTAGGAAAGGTAACTTGACACCTCGTTTCTTTGTTTCAAAGAATTACTAATTTCTGTAAGTTCAGAGGTACGAAGAACTATGAGAACTTATTCGACAATAGCATGATTAAATGTTAAATCTAGAAGCTAAAGCTTATATTCATTTGCAGGATTCTGAATGGTATCCTTATGTCAACAGGCTTCCTCGTATCTGTGATATGCATAACACGGTATTTGTTTTGGCAATCACCATAGCCAATCGTATACTTTTAAATAAAAAACTGAGTTGCATATTTTTTACATTTGTCCTAGCTAAACATTTTTTTCTTACCTAAGTTTTTGAAACAAGAATTCCTTTGCATGCAAAAAGAAAGTATTCATGATTGATCTTGAATTAAGTCAATCAATAATTAACCATTTTGTATTTCATTATTGTGTTGAGTTATCTCTAATAATTTCTTAAATACTTAAACTAATTGCATTTTGAAAAATGCAATAACTGAAACTATTCAAATAAAATGGTTAGCATTCTGCTTGCCCATTTGTTACCTTTGATTTTATGACAAAATGCATATCAGTTCTTCCCTTATTAAATTAACCTAATTGCTTATTTTTGAATTCAAGGAATACTATGTGCTTTGAAAAAAATGAAGTTTTTTTAGAAATGCTAGTTCCACATTTGATTTTCCCTTGCTTTATTTAATAGCATGATTTATGAAATCATTATTTTATTTTGGCATGTTAATTATTTACAGTGGGTTGTCAAGTTTTATAGTTGTTGTCTAGAATCTAATTTTTAGCTCTTTTTTATTCAATTTAATTAGTCATTTCTGTTAGAATATAAAATTATTCCTTGATTAGCAAATTATTTTAATTAATATAAAAAAAAAATTCTAGATAAATTATATGATAAATAAGATTTTTGAATCCCGTAAATTAAGATATTTTAAAATTAAAATTAAATTGGATCGTATAATAAATAAGAGGCGCAGGCGGGCGGGGACAGGGCTGGGGCTGGGCGGGCACGCGGGCGGGCACGCGGCAGGTGCGTGTGCGGGCGCTGGGCGGTCGTGGCTTAGCGTGCGCTGGCGCGGGGCTCGCAGGTGCGGCCGTCGGGCGCGCTCGGAGCGCAGGCGCGTCGGACGAGTCTGGCGGAACTGCACGGCGCTGCGAGCGGGAGCTTCGGAGGTAGGTGAGTGCGCAATTTTATTTTACTTTTGAAAAGTGGATAACTAGACTAGTTTGAGGATTCTCACCAAAGGCTAACCTTACCATTTCCTTCACCGGAATATCGACCCCTTAATCCGGATTTAGGCTCTGAGAAAACTCAAACATCATTTCATTCATCAAATGCTCCCCTTTTACAATGCAAGGCGACCTCTTTTTATAGAGAGATCCCATGTAGAAATTTGAAAATACAATATTAAATGCAGAAAATAAAATACCAAATAAATAAAAGTAAATATGAAACTAATTCTATTACAATAAAATAAAATCAGCTTCAAATGTGGTGAGTATCTGTTGACGTAGGATGTGGGGGTCCCAGGAAACACCAAAGAGAAAGAGAGTTCCGGGAGGCGGCGGCGCGCAAAGGGGTGAGCCTGTTAATGAGAGCTCAAGGGAGGAACCAGTTCAGAGCATCCAGAGCAACACACAGAGATTTAAGGTGGTTCAGGGAGGAAATCCCCTACGTCTACCGGTCGATCAACAAAGAAGTTTTACTAATGGAAGAAGGTAGCCATGAAGGCTAAAACAAAGAGCTTACAAGAGGAAGAGAGAAGGAAAAGAGCTCCTCTGTTGGGGCTCTGTTACAACGAGAGCCGGACGATTTCTTCTTTCAGTTGTTCTTGGATCCCCGCTCTTGCCCCCCCTGCCTGTGGAGAACTGTTCAGGGGTATTTGTAGCTGTTGGAGCGTGTAGCTTCACCCTGGTTTTCCGGAGAAAAAGTGATGGACAGGCTCTAGGTTCGCGCCGTTTGTCTGCTACCGGAGAGGTATGCAGGTGAGAAGGAAGGATGATATCTTTTAATATTGGTACTTCTTCTAGGGATCCGTGATGGCTGGAGCATGCGGATCCTTGATTTGTGGTTCTGAGAAAGGGTGCCTGTACGGGGAACGACGCGGTTAGGTGAAGCTGATTGTGACAGGCGTTGCTCCGTAACCTCGTGCCCGACATTATCAGGGGTGCTCTGGAATGCCGGGAACGAGGTTAGGTTGAACCCTCGTGGCCGAAGTTTGACCTGGTCAAAAATCCTGCAGAGTCGAACGGATGAGTCAGTAAATAAATTAAATAGATGGAGGCCAGCTGGGCGCCACGTGTACGGTCAGGATGCAGCGCAGGAACCACGTGTTAACAATATCCAAATCTTCCAGATATGCTATAACATCATCCTAGCCATCCAATTCTATGCTGATCTGTGTCCCCACCAATTCTCCCCGGGTGGGAGGAACTCGACCCCATCGTATGGATCATGCGGCTTATGTGTCTTCGAGTGGGTCAGATTAGTTGTAACTTTTGAGCCTCTTGAAAAGGTAAAATTCTCCACCAAACCAAATATCACTAATAATTGAATTCTATTAAAATTACTTGCTCAACAAGTTTATTTAATTTGCTATAAATAATTATTGAGGTGGATTTTGGCTGTGGACTCTCTTGGGTAAAGCTACACTCAAAGAGAACAAGAGGCTATTGCTTC
>KZ454389.1:451980-503947 GCA_002786265.1 Apostasia shenzhenica
ATGTAGAAATTTGAAAATACAATATTAAATGCAGAAAATAAAATACCAAGTAAATAAAAGCAAATATAGAACTAATTCTATTATAATAAAATAAAATCAGCTCCAAATGTGGTGAGTCTCCAAATCTTCCAGATATGCTATAATGTCATCCTAGCCATCCAATTCGATGTTGATCTGTGTCCCCACCACATAACCTATAAGCTTAAGCTTTTAGATCAGTTGGTAACCACAAATTTAACATAGTATCAGAGCTAGAGGTCTCAAGTTTGAATTTTGGTCACTCTCACTTATCTCTAGCATATGATTAAAAAAATACCTATGCTGAATTTCACACAGCAAAATAAATAAACTTACTTGTGAGAGGGCATATTAGAATATAAAATTATTCTTAAACCATAACCATAAGTTTAAGCTTTTAGGTCAGTTGGTAACATTTAATAATCTTTAATGAAATGAAGTGAAATGATCTTAACTATGTCTTGACTTGTAATATTTTTCCAGATTTTTTGGGCTCCACTTGAATTGGAAATGATTCGGCAAAGCCAAGTATATCAAGATACTTTCAACCTGAAATCCTTTTTGACTAAGGAATTTACAGTTCTACAATCTGTGCGTAATTTCTCTCCATATGCTACATTTCAAATTAGAATAAACCTGCATGATTTTCATTACTTTCGTGTCCTTTGCCAAGCTAGCTTTTGATTTTGAGGCATTAAGAAAGATGAACATTGGTTTTGAATTTTACTATCAAGTCAATGAACAAAAATGCTTGTTAGAAAAATTGGAATGTGATATCTAGTGTAAGTAAAAAGGAACTGGTTAATGTTTGGTTTGGTGATTTGAGCAACATCAGGCTTTTGTTTAACGATAAAGGGTGCCAAAATACTATCCTATGGTGGAGAGACTTATGTCCACTTCATATTTACTTGCTGCTGGATGAATAGGAGGATTACAATGGTTTCGATCTTATTTTACGTACGGATGATTCTTTTGTTGATGCTTCAGCTTGGATTTAATTTCCATATAAATGGCAAAATTTATAGCTAATATGGAGGAGTAAATTCAAGGTAGCATCTTTGAGGTCAGAGCAGCACATTGCTAATTAAATAAAAATATTGAGTAATAGCTTAAACTTTTGGTTTATTCTGCTTTATCAACTGCTAAAAGGCAGTTAGGATTATTTTTCCAGAGTTATGAGTTAAGCAGATTACTCCTTTTATTTATTTTCCTAAGTAGTGGCTTAGGTTTATTGGGTGGGTTGGTTGTGCGGAGCTTGCTTCATTGTTAGGCTACAGAAGACTCACTATTTGTTGTTGAACTTGTTTCAAGTTTATGTTTTGGTCTGTTTGAGTGGAAATGCCCTGCAAAGGCCTCCTGAAAGGAGAGATAGGTCAATGGACTTGAGATTGAGCCTTCATTTTAGTTGATTTTTAGTCATTATGCTTTGCCTCTTTTGTTCTCTTGTGCAGGGTTTGAGGCGTTTTCCCCAAATATTTGGAGACATCAGATTGGAAAATTTCATGCATGCATATGCCTTGGGTATGTATGCATGCCTATGATGACCTTACCACCATTTGTTAGTAATAACTTAATGATTTCTTCTCTCTCTTTTTTTTTTAAGTATGGCTTAAGCTAAGTTTTTGTTATCTATCTATATACATTTAGATGTAATTATTTTTATAATTTGCAGTTGTTTCTCGAGCATGGGGAACCTCCAAGGGTGTTTCCTTGGTATCATTATTAAATGCACTAATGTTATTTTTTCTTAATTATCTTTTCTTTAATGGGATTATATAATATTGGATGATTATTAAAAGTGGATGGTAGGTTCCATTTGCAGATTTCCTAAATCATGATGGGGCCTCGGAGGCAGTCTTGCTCAGTGATGATGATAAAGAGGTTTCCGAGGTAGGATTCCCTTGGATCATTACATATCACATAAGTTGTGTTGCCTAAAGCCAGATCTGCCTTTATATTTACAATTCTTTGCACATGATGCATTGAAGGAAAAGGTTGATGAGCATTTCAGAACATTTAAAGTTCGAAACATATTTTACATGCATTTTTGTGTTTGCACTTCAAAGAGGTGTCAGGGATGATCAAGTGACAAATGAGAAAGGGCAAGATAAGGCAATGATGTTTGCCCTTTTTGTCCATCTATAAACTATACTTTAGTGATATGCTTTCATTTCTTATCTTTTGGTCTTAAGTGAAGAATTTTTTGGTGTTAATTGGCTGACTGATGTTACTAATTTTTTAGGTCATTGCCGACAGAAATTATGTCACTGGTGAAGAGGTTAGGTTATTTTATAAATACTTATTTTTCAGTATTTCTGACAAGTACCTTCTCTTTATTCTTACAAGTGTTGTAAAATGTCTTTCTTTTAAGATACATAAAATATGTGTTTTAGGAAAGAGATGGGCTTCCCTTTTCTTGTCGGAAATAAGTTGTGAGAAAAGTGTGGTTTTGGTTTTTGTCATTTTTATGAATTATTTGCCATATTAATTTGTCATTTCATTATGTTCTCTATATTTTAAGCAACTTTTATGTTGAATATTCCTTTTCATTTACGAACCTTTTATCTTCCATAAATATTATTACCTGTGCTCGTGAAGAGGGTTGTTTTACATAGAGCTGAATGGGAAAAAGATATTTATGTAATCGATAACAACTAACTTGGTGTTGAGACTTTGTTATTGTTATTGCTGAATCTTCCTTACAAATTGTTGGGATTTGAAATTAGTGTTTTGCAATTACTTCCTTTAATCACACTTCACATTGTACTCATATTTTTCGGGCTGTAGTGTTGGATTGTATTGACAAAAGATCAAATGATGAATTGTGCTAATCTCAGGTTTTGATAAGATACGGGAAATTTCCAAATTCTACGCTGATGTTGGATTTTGGATTTACAGTTCCACATAACGTATATGACCAGGTTAATTACCTTATCATTTTCACATATAACTATCCTTTTAGTCCAGTTACAACGCACCTATGCATTTGCAGCATCCTTTTGTTGGATCTTCTTATTTTGTTATGGGCTTTTGATTTACCATAGAACTATTAAATTCATAGTTATATCTCTATGATACAGTTATGCAAAATGAATACTAATTGGTCTGTAGATGAAATTGGGATATCCATCAATGATACAGGACAATGTAGGTGATATATGAGTTTAGAGATAGGTGATTTAAATGTTAAATTATATCTAATAATTGTAATTATTTTCTAAATCTAATTATATGATCTATTTGAGAAATTAAAAATTTATATTGCATAAAGTAGATTGATTTAAATTTTAAAATTGAATTGGATTGTTCGTAAATAAAAAATTAAGTTAACAATCAATGAGACTTGAAGGGTTTCAGAAACTAATTTGGGTCATCTGAAATTTAATTTCAAGAGTAGATGTCTCTCAAATTAAATATTAGGTTTCTTAATTAGAGTCAAGTTAAAATTATCAAGCAACAAATAATTCTTTTTTGCTCTTAGATAACCATTATACTTGATGTTATATGTTCGGTCAAAGAACCAATAGTTAACAGGTGAATGTGTTGACTATGAAATTAAATAATTTTTGAAATTAATTAATTAAATAATTGTTATTTGCCTATTTCTGAAGTCTATATGTTCAGTCAGTTCTAATGATGAGATGATGCCTATATAGAATTGGGACATGTGTTACTAGGAGTAGAAAATTATAAGGCAATTATGGGGTAGTGGGCACGTCATTCGCTTCAAATTGTCTTTTGCAAGTAGTGAGAGTGGGAAAGTGATATGAGAGTAAATCTTATTTTTTTCCAACGCCATTAGTTAGGGTTTCTCCCCTCTTTAAAAGGCCACTTAATGCAATCCGTTACTATTACTACCGAAGCTATTGAGTGAACCATTGCTGAGGAGCGAGGCTACTGTGTGAGATTTGCAGCTAGAGAACTCTAATGATCCATTGTCGACCGGAAAGTTAGACGAAGGAGTTCGGTGGAGTAGACACAAGTCATTAATCAGTTGTTTTGAATTTTTCACAGTGGTGAAGAGGAATAGCAGTGAAGCCAAACTACTCTGCTAGCCATCTAGAGTTCTTAGGATCTAGATGAGGAAACCAAAGTACTCTTTAAACTCAACAAAGTTGCATGGCTTGTGGCTATGAGAGGTTGTTCTCATGTTAAAGTATACATTTTATTTTTCTTCTTTGTTACTTCAAGTTCATACAAAGGTCCTAGTTCCGAGAAGTGTTGTCTCCAAGTTTTTGTGGGTTACTTGATGTTGTAACTTGTTGCTTTTGCTTCCCGGCGCTTTCATCATTATTCTCCATGATGTGAACTGCTTTGAAGGGTTCCTTGGTTTCAAATTAAACTTTCAGGCGGTCCAATAAAGTATTTGATGTGTTTAGAGCTTATATCTAGCTATTAAATTGAGTTTGTTTTGCCGATTATCCCACTGATTCTTTGTAATGCTATGTTCTTCACTAATGAATTGAATAATGAGACTGTCTTATCTAAATTCTAACCCTGTTTATTTTGAGTCTAATGGTTGTCTCAAATGTTGACAGGTTCACATCTCCATGGATATACCATTGCATGACCCTCTGTACTCAATGAAAATGGAGATTCTCCATAAACATTCTTTGCAACGGAGTACAGAAGACAATTGTTTCAGCCCTTCAGATTTTTCTTATGTAATAAGGTGAAAGCTTTGAAATTTGTGATTTATACAAAAACATTAATTTAGTTCGAGGTTAAATGTTTCCTCAGCTTTAGTAGAGTTAGTCGAAATTTGCTCCTGGTGGGATCGCGTCTGAAGCCAACATTAAAAGGAGAAAAAGAAAAAGGAATCATTTACTTATTTCCGGAGGCTTAATTAACTTTCATGAAGACTTTTTTCGGCCTGATTTACTTATGGCACAACCCCAATGCAGCCCTCTTCCAAACTTAGGGTATTTTGACATTTGGTTGGATAAAGTAATTTACAATAATGTTTGTTATTTGATTTCATGCATTAAGATAAGGTATCAGATTAGTCTTCTTGTTCTATAGCCAATTGTTTAGAATACGCCATGCATATATTAAATGACTTTTAACCTGCAATTCATGAATAATTGTTGTATCTCGACAGAGAAGTGAAAACTTCAAGTAAAAAGGGGAAGGGAATCCCTCAATCACTCCGTGCTTTGGCGAGGGTCATGTCAGTCTCTACAAGCGAAGGTCTCATTTATTCCTTCATGATTATCTGTCCGCGAATCATGTTTGTCTTAAGATTTTCTCTCTCTCATTTCAAGTCTCTTGTAACTGATATATTAGCTCTTTTATTGCAGAATTAACAGCTTTGGCCACTGAAGCTTCTCAAAGTGATGGGCGATTAGCTCGACGTCCTTTGAACAATAAGAGCACTGAGATCCAGGCTCATGTCGTATTGCTTTCGGAATTTAATCGCGAGATAAAGCACCGTGCTGCTGCAGTTAAGGTATGCACTCTCTGAATGCGGTCATAATTTGATATCTTTGTACTTATGATCCGGTTTAGATATATTAATCGAGAGAGCAAATTGTTTCACAAGAGCTAGCAGTCAAATAGTTCTCGTCAATCTGCATTTGTTTCGAACGTTATAGTTAAGAAAGTTAATATTAACATAACAGGATTCTCATGATTAAAATTTAACAATATTTTATTTCCTACACTAACTTAAGATTTCAAGTATAATATATTACCAAAAATAACTAACTATATTTTACATCCTACAAATAAAAGTAACATATGATTGGGTTTGCAACAGGAGCTCGAATCAACAAACGATCCTGATGCTGATGCTCAGTATCGTGTGAGAAGACAAATGGCAATAGATCTGCTCAGAGGTGAAATCAGAGTGCTGAAGTCTGCCTCTATCTGGATGACTAACTACTGTGAAAGTTTGGCATCGTACATGGAAAATGACTATACAAGAATGTGTCCATTTTCCCTATGATCGATGTCCTTTTTCGTTCTATTTTCTGCAGAATCCATCCTTCATATTTATGTATTATGAATGTGTGCTTGGCCATACTGAGAAATCTTCTTGGCTGTGAGTTTTGAATTGTTAATGCTGTGAGGATTTTAATCTCGCTGCAAAGTTAAGCGTAAGTTATATCTTATAGTTGACTCGGGTTTTAAATTGCCTTGCATTCTATCTTAGTTGTTGTCGAGCTTCGACCTTTCTTCACATTATTTTATAGTTTTGGATCGTTTCACTTGAGTTTCTAACGCCTACATTGTTTCGTACAATTACCTTTGTTGAACTTAACTCCCCCCAATTCAAAACTCCCTAACCTGCACTCTTTGGCCTCGTTTGTTTCGAGTCATTTTTTTTATTAAACATAAATTTTAATTATAAAAATTAATTTTATCTCACATCCAACACAAATATGAATAATATTAAAAAAAAAAAAGCTTGAAGCAAATGAGGCATTTACTCTTTTTCTCGGATCCAAAACAACTACTCTATTTATCAAAACTGATTGGAACTGCTTCATAAAATCAATGTTCAGTGTTTTGTGTGCGTTTGGAGTATTGGGGTTGGCTCTGTATTAATAATTATATTAACTAAAATTGAATTAATATATTCGAAAATCCACTGAATTTTGTGAAGTTAAAATTGAAGGAAAAAATAGTTTAAGAATATAATTGTGTGAGAAGGCCAAACTTCTAGAACTCCGTTCATGTTTTAATAGGTTACATCATAGCATTATTTTTCTGATTATTTAATTTTAATCTTATATATATTAGATCAATCATTAGCCTTGTTTGTTTTGCAGTTTAAAATTAATTTAGTTTAATTTTAAATAAGTATATCACATCACACATAAAATTTAATATTAAAAATTAATTTTATTTCACATCCTACACAGATTACTAAAATAGTAATTAAATTATATCACATATTTCACAAATTCCAACTAAATAACTAATTTTATATCACATTCCTCATATGTCTCATTATAATAACTAATATTATTTCACATCATTCATAATTTTTAATAAAAAATATTTAATTCAAATTTAATTTTAATTTTATTAAATTTAAATCTTACAAATAAATAGGCTTTTAATGTTTAATTAAATATGTGGCATTAATTTTATTTAGAAAATTTGCATACGTAGTCTATATCCATATGATAATACATGGATTTTATATCACCAAATTTACATTAGCAAAATAAAATAAAGCCTTTGTTGTTTATGTAGATTTGAGGTTTATATAATTTAAAAAGGGAATTTACATCTG
This sequence comes from Apostasia shenzhenica, assembly GCA_002786265.1. Taxonomy (NCBI): domain Eukaryota; kingdom Viridiplantae; phylum Streptophyta; class Magnoliopsida; order Asparagales; family Orchidaceae; genus Apostasia; species Apostasia shenzhenica. Next base: position 459,242 of record KZ454389.1, read on the forward strand.
CATTTATAAAGAATTTTTTTTTATAAGTAATACTCCTTAAATCAAATATTTATTAGCAGCACTTTTTATTTTAAATGTAAACTTATAGGCAGCATCATCACATTAATTTTCGTTTACTATTTCTTTAACTTAACTAAATTTAACATATGTAATTAATATTACATCTAACTCGTTTCATAAAGATAAAAAACTGAGTTCTAAAAAATAAATAAAAAAATTTAAAAAATTGAGCTGAAAAATATAAATAGTGATCTCATTTAAGGGTAGATTTACATTTAAGGGCTAAATTAAATCTAGCCCTTAAATTAAGAGCTTGAAGCAATTTTAATTACATATATCAAGTCTAGTTGAATTTTAACATTAAAAAAATTTTAGTTAAGTTAAAATAATAGATGATAAGTAAAAGTTAATATGAGGGATACAAGAATACTGCTAGTAAAAAAAAATTGTAAGAGTGACGGAAGTAAAATTTTCATTTGAAATGTGTTCTGTTAACTTGATTATGATATATTTTAGAATCATTTATATACATATCCTTTAAATTATCTTGAATTACATATTAAATTTCTCATTTTTTTAATTTTACAACTTAACTCTCTAAATCATTAAAAAATAACATATTTAGGTCTTTCTCAAGATTTTTAAAAGATGTTTTTGCTGATTATAATTATTTAGATTTTTATTATCAATAATATGTATATATAAATATTATAAACATATTTGCAAATATATGTATTCTACTAGTTTTTGTTATTGGATGATTTAGAGGGTTAAATTGTAAAATTAAAAAATGAAGAATTTAATATATAATTTAAGATAATTTAAAAAGTATGTACGTAAATGCCCCTATATTTTATATATAAGTCGAAGCTTTTCCTAATATTGAATAAGATTATCTCGCCATCAAAAAAAAAAAAAGACTATCTCAGTTAATGCCAGCACGTGGGCAAATTAGTAATTGTAAACATCCACAAACGTCGTTATAAGACGTTAACGGTCGAAGGCACGTGAGGTGCGTCTCGTCGTTCATTGCACGCAGGTGCCGCAGTCAGTCGCCCACCACGTTCGTCGCCGTTTCCGTCCCCAAAGTCTCCTCGTATTTTCATTCCATCTACTCCAATTATTTCCGCGGCAGAAAAGCGGGAGGGGGGAATTGCTAGTAAGAGCACGATGCCTCCTTTCCTCTTTGTCCTCGCGCAACTACCTTACTTGGTGCCTCTGCATCTCCTTCCATTTTTAACCATCCGCCGTTTGGATATCGTTGAGGATCTTGAGGTGGCCTCTCCTCCCTCTCTCTAGAAGGATTCAGTTGCGTTTTTGTTTTGCTTTTTCTGATACTGATTGAGGCGGATTTGTTTTCTTTTTTATCACTCCTGTGGTATTTCTAGGGTTCGAGAGCTTGTGGTAGAGGGTCGGCAGCTGATGCGCAGAGATGTTGCGGAGGGCGGCTAGCAACGCGTACTCGTGGTGGTGGGCGAGTCACATTCGGACCAATCAGTCCAAATGGCTTGACAACAATCTTCAAGGTAAGTTTTTGATCTCTAAGTGTATGCTTCGTATTAGTATATTTATTCTTGAATTTGGAAGCTTTCATATGTTCAATAAAATAGTTTTGGGTGAATTGAAGAAAATCAGCGATATCTATTCTTTACTGATCTGAACTTGGCGAGAAGAACTTGATTGGGTTTCTACTTGTTGGATTGAATCTAAGTATTAACAGTATCTTCTTTCTGTAGAGACCAGGGATTTTCTATTTTTTATGAAAGGAAATGCTTGATTGAGAGGAATCTAGTTGGATTTATCTTTGGGTATTCGCATGATCACTAGTGGAATATTTTACTGATTGATTCACACTTTATTTTATTTATTTTTCAAATAAACGAAGAATTAAATTTTTTATGGAAATACAAGTTAATTGTCGTGGTTTCTTTTGTTTCTGTAAAATGATATGACACTACATAAATCAAGCAAAAGATAAAGCTGAAGATGCAGATGCTGAAGATCTGGTCAAGTGATTTAGTTTGGACTAACTCATGAGGATTCTCAGTTGTTACAGAATATGAACAAAGATTATGATTGCTACGGTTAAGACTAATTGCAGTAGAATTTTCTGAATGGAGTATGATACTAATTTCAGCGCAATTTGAGAAAATTACAACAGTGAAAGGGATAGTTAATTGAAAAAATTGAGATGAAAAAAAAAAGGAGAGACGGTTATTTTGCTGTAAAACCCAAACTAGCTAATTTTCAGATAGGGTTTAGCTCTCTACTGGACCTTCAACTTGTGAAGACAAGCCCAACCCTGGAGTTTCTTGTTTGATAAATGAGAATTAACTCAAGCTTTTTAGCATGACTTGGCCCTTGTCATTTTGGTTTTTTGAGGATTAAATTCACATTATAGGTTTATATTGCTGGGGTGCTTGTGCGCATTGATGTTGTTGTGGCCTCATTAGTGTATTGGGCCAATATAAGTCTGGATTAAAAACTTTTCTGTCCATTCAGCTAAGAGAGTTTGATATTCCTTATGGGGATGAGTAGATTGAATCAGTTAACCTCACATAGTGCTTTCCATGTCATGTTAATTATGAAAGATGTACCAACTGCCAATCTTAAGATAGAATGAGAAATGAGTATACCCGCGAGAAAGTTGAAGTAGCATCAATTGAAGTTGAACTCAAAAAAAGTCAACTTAAATAGTTTGGACATATAAATTATAGGTCGATTAAAGTTCTAGTAAGAAAAGTTGGTTATTAGACCTTGCTTATATAAAAAGAGAAAAAGAGAAAAAAAATGACAAGAAACTTTAGGGAATGATCTTACACACTTAAAGCTAAATGAGAATTTGTTAATTGATAAATTGCAATAGAAATAAATAATTCATATAGCTGATCCCACCTAGCGAGATAAAGGTTTGTTGTTGTTGTTGTTCAAGTTGCCAATCTATCCATTAGTAAAACATGGTTTTAAGGCACAGTATGCTGTATTAAATGGTTATAAAATGCGTGCACTGAAAACTCATAGGATTGAGAAACATTATTTTGGGAAAAATGGCTACGACACTTTTAATCCATGTTCATCAAAACACACTAATTGATGAAATCGCTGGCTGGTGAATAAGTGCATTTGGCTTCTTGGAAATATCAGCACCTTCTTATAGACCTTGGTAATCGACATCATGCCAAGAGACCGCTGAAGCTGATCTTCTGGTCTGTCTCCTCCTCCTTTAATTCATTCTTCCATCCCCTTCTTACCTCTTTATCACACTTCTTATTCCGTTTGACGTTATAGTCTTGTCAAACTAACATTAAAAAATGCCTCACAGAAACCAAGTTAAGCTCAAACCAAGGGGCTTCTTGAGCTCAAAGTTGATCTATTTCCTTAGTTATTGACTGAATATAATTTTAGTTTTTGGGGTTTCGCTTGACATGATAGCATTCAGCATTCGTAGCTTGAATTCACTAGCATCTTTATCGACCGTGTATTTGGAACATATGACAGCTTGACGATGTGTACAAGTTTTTTGTTATTGTATCATAGGAATAGGTAGTAAAAACTGTAAAATTGTCTTTGATACTGTGAGGAGGGGGTGAGATGGTGATGTGGGACAATATGCATGATGTAATCCTAATTAGAGATCAGTAAATAATTTAACAGATGAATATAAAATTTATCCAGGAATATTATTGATGATAGTTATGTAATAATTAAGAAATCACAAGTTTGAGAAGTAAATCGATTTCAAAGATTTAGAAACAAGCCCAAATGATATCTAGTAAATTTACCAAATGATTTAGGGCAACTATATCTCAACAAATCAGAGCCAGGGTACGCAGCAATATAATATTACCCAACAGCAATTTAATCATACAGTAATGTTCAGATCACACAAGTGAGCAAATCAAACAGTCCCAATAATAGATACTACCACAAGATCTCAGAGGATTTTCAAAATACTCAGTTGATGTTCAGACTTACCTCGAGAGGAGAATCTGGATCTCCAGGCTGAATTGCAACAATTCGCGGATCGCCTAAAGAATAGGCAGTACAGATTGTGTAGCTAATCGCAAGCAAGGCGGTGGCAGGAGGCGGACACGATGTTGTGCTGTCAGGTGGAGGCGGAAGCAAGCTGGGACGAGTAGGCGCGGCATGTCGTCGGAGCACGGGCGGTCAGAAAGGGCGGCAGCGTGGTCGCCGGCACACGCCGGTGTCCGTGGGCCGCCTGGAGATGAAGGCGGAGGTGGGCGAGCGGAGCGAATGCGAATCTCGGTACGACATGTATGTCGAGGCTGGCGTTCGAGCGAGGGGTGGCACCAGTGGTGGAGCCCAGTGGCTAGAGCGTCGGCGGTGGAGCGGAGTGGCTAGAGCGTCGACGGTGGAGCAGAGCGGCTAGAGCGTCGACGGTGGAGCTGAGCGGCTAGAGCGCCAGTGAAGAGATCGCTGGCGTCCGCCAGTGGTCGGCGGGCCACCTAAGGCGCACGTGGCAGACGCGGCGGCGCTGCGGGGCTGAGCAGGATGAGGGTCGTTTGCGCGGATTGAGCTGGCAGAGGAGACCCGCAGTGGCCGGCGAGCTCGCCGAACGGCAGCGAGGGCAGGCCAAGCTGATCCAGCGAAGGGCCGAGCGTGGCCCGCGGTGTCGGCGGTAGAGACAGAGTCGGGGCTTTGTTTGGGGAAATTAGGGCTGGGAAATTACTTGTAGGAGCCTGGATTTTATATAAACCTGTGAACTGTAAAAAGAATCGAGAAGAGTTGGGAATACCTTAAATTTCTTTAAGGTATTGAGGGATTTTCACCCAAGGCCCCAACCCTTCCCTTCACCGGGATATAACATGCAATATTCAAGCTCAAAGTAATTTCAGTTTAGGATTAAAGACAAATAACGCTAGTCCATGCCTTTATATAGGCCTATTACATCTGTAATTCAAAATACGAAAATGAATGCTGAAATAAATGCGGGAATAAAAAGAATTACAATCATGCCAAATACGAATGTTTAAAAAAAATGTAAATAAACTAAACCAGCCCAAAAATTAGAATATTCCCATTCAAATCAATAAATTAATTTAAATGGGGATTTTCAATCCACTGAACAGCCACCAGTCGTGCATGCTGTCAAATCTGCAGATATCAATCCTCCATCCAGTTCTACGCCACGTGGTGAGATCTCGGACGTCGAGTGTAAATCCTACCTAGAATAAATCGACGGTCCGATGTCGTCGTGTCCCCACCAACTTTCCCTAGGTGCAAAGAACTCAACCCCGTCGAGTAAGGATCAACTCCGCTGCAGTACCTCTCAAGCAAGTCCGGATCAAGTTGCTGCAACTTTTCTCTAGTGATCTAAGAATCTTCTGATGATGGCAAACTTTTCACCTGACCAAATATCTATAATATCTGTGATTTCTAATCGAGATTATTTGATCATCAAGAATCTACTCAATTTGCTCTTTTTTTGTGGAAGACTGTGAAAGTGGACACTCAGGGGTGGGTTCTCTCTCAATGGGGGAAGAAGGCTCAAATGGATCGCTGGGTATTGCTGTTGGTTCTTTGTAAGACACAAAATCTGAAATGTTAATTGTAGTACTGATCCCAAAATTCGATGATAAATAAATCACATATGCATTTGACCCAAGTTTTTTTAATATTTTAAATGGATCTGCCCCACGAGCTTGTAGCTTCTTAACGACCCCTAAAGGAAATCGCTCAAGTTTAACCCGAATTATCACATAATCATCTTCAGAAAATTCCTGTAATCTTTTATAAGCATCTGCTAATTTTTTATAGGCCTCATTATTGAGACTTATTCTTTTACTGATCTTTTGATGCAAATACCTAATATACTCAACAAATGATTGTGCAGACTCGAAAACTTTATGATGTAGTGATAAGGGAATAAGGTCAGTGGGGGTCCTAGGCTTATAACAATGCACGACCTCAAATGGACTCATACTTATGGGCCTATTGACAGAATTATTATATGCAAACTCAGCCCTAGGTATGATCAAATCCCAATTCCGATTATTTTCTCCTACCAGACACCTAAGAATGTTTTCTAGGCTCCTATTGCCCACTTCGGTCTGGCCGTCAGTCTGAGGATGATAAGCGGTTGAGAATTTTAACTTAGTTCCTAGGAGATGCCACAGAGTGTTCCAAAAATAACTTGTAAATTTTACGTCCCTATCCGAAACCATACTTTTAGGCAGCCCATGCAAGCGAACAACCCCATCAAAAGAGGCGGGCTATTCTAGAAGCGTCAGAGGTCTTCGAACAGGGAAGAAAATGCACCATTTTAGAAAACCTATCCACGACAATACAAATTGAGTCGTGCTGTGCAACCATTCGAGGCAGACGTAGAACGAAGTCAATACTCAGGTCTTGCCAAGGTTTATCGGGAGTAGGTAAGGGCGTATATAACCCGGTGTTTTGCTTTTGCTGTTTTGCACCAGCACAAGTCCGACACTGGGTAACGATTTGAGCTACATCTTTCTTTAGACTTGGCCAATAAAATTGACCCTCAACTGCTTCGATGGTCTTGTTTCGCCCGAAGTGACCAGCGAGACCACCAGCATGAAGTTCCTAGATCATAAAATCTCTCACTGAAGTCTGGGGCAAGCATAAGCTACGATCGCGAAAAAGGTATCCATCTTGGACGAGATAATCTGGATATTCTCTAGTCGATCCCGAACTCATCGTCGCGTAAATAACTCTAAAATCAGGGAAATCAACATAAGTCTCATTGAGCCTGTCAAACCCGACAGCCTCAATGCTCATCGTAGTCAACAAACAGACTCGACGACTCAAAACGTCTGCTACTTTATTCTCAACTCCTGGTTTATGCCTGAGTACAAAAGTGTATTCTTGAAGAAATTCAACCCACTTGGCATGTCTCGGGTTGAGCTTTTTCTGTGAATTCAGATATCTCAAAGCTTCGTGGTCAGAATAGAGGATGAACTCTTGGGGTAGGAGATAATGCCTCCAATGTCTGAGAGCTTGAACCACGACATAAAACTCTTTATCATAGGTGGAGTATTGCTGCCTAATGTCATTTAATTTCTCACTGAAAAATGCTACTGAATGACTTTCTTGACTTAGGACTCCACCTATACCAACTCCTGTGGCGTCACAGGATACCTCAAAGAATTTGAAAAAGTCTGGGAGTCGTAAAACAGGAGTTGCAGACATGTGAGCTTTAATTTCAACGAAGGCTTTTGTTGTTGCCTTCGTCCACTCAAAAGCTACTTTCCGAATACAGTTTGTAATAAGAGCGGTGACGGTGCTAAACTCTCGTATGAATAGTCGATAGAATGTAGCTAGGCCATGAAAGCTACGGACGTCATGGATGTTCTGAGGTTCTGGCCATTCAGATATGGCGCGAACCTTTTCAGGGTCAGCTGAGACACCGTCTTGGGAGACGATGAATCCTAAGAAGACTACACGGTCAGTGAGAAAGGCACACTTCTTAGGATTCGCTAACAAACTTTTCACTCTTAAGGCTTGAAAGATTTGGCGAAGATGGTCTAAGTGGTCCTCCTTAGTGCGGCTATATATCAAGATGTCAAAATACACGACAGCAAAGATGCTAATGAAATGTCGTAATACTTACGTCATCAAACGCATGAACGTGCTAGGGGCATTGGACAGCCCAAAGGATATGACCATCCACTCATATAGCCCATCTTTCGTCTTAAAGGTCGTCTTCCAATCGTACCCAGGCTTGACTCGAACCTGATGGTAACCACTCTTAAAATCGATCTTCGAAAAGACAGTGGCTCCAGCCATCATGTCTAACATGTCATCTAGGCAGGGAATGGGAAAGCGGTACTTCACAGTAATCTTATTGATAGGCGACTATTCACGCACATCTGCCATGAGCTGTTCTTTTTGGGAGTAAGAAGGGCTGGAACGACATATGGGCTAAGACTCTCTCTAACGAACCCTTTCCGTAACAGGTCATCAACTTGCCTCTTTAATTCCGCATGTTCAGTAGGATTAAGGCGGTAATGAGGCAAGTTTGGGAGAGTGGATCCCGGAATAAGATCTATAGCGTGCTGAATGTCACGCATAGGAGGGAGAATACAGACCTCTTGAAGTTCATGAATGGCAACGGCCAAACACACCCTCCTGATGTCATCTCTCTTTCGACCTCACTAGCGCTAATCAGGTGGAGTTCTTTCTTCTTATCGAGCTTCTTTGGTGCGACTGTCGCTCGCTTTGAGGTCAATCACGGTGGCGATGGGTCGATCACGATACGATCACCCTTATACTTAAAAGCATAAGAGTTTGAACGATCGAATAATGTAACATCTAGGTCATATAGCCAAGGCCGACTTAGAATCACACTTCCTACTTCCATCGGTAGTACATCACACTAAATGTCCTCCTGATAAGAATTGAAACAGATAGGAACTCGACACCGATGCTTAACCTCGATGGAGGGGATAAGGATGTGGGTGATCAACAGTGGTCAACCCCACATACGAGACAGTCTTAGTGGAATTGCATTAATACAACTTCCGCTGTCGACGAGGACTTTGCAGATCTTTTCATTTATTTTAATGTATGTATGAAAGATCGAAGTCCTATGCCAGTCCTCGCTCTCCCTAGGATGTGCCAGAGCATACCTGACTACTCTTAGAGGAGTAGAATCAATAGTATGATCGTAGACCTCTTTCTTGTACTCCTCAAATTCTTCCGCATATGCCAGCTACATAAGTTGGTTCTATGCCCTTAGCAAATAGAGGACTATCCTCAGGGACCTGCTCTATCATCAAGGCTTTGGAGGCACACTCAGCAGCATTGTAGTCAAAACCTTGACATCGGAAACAACGTAGTGGACGTCTAGTAATGCCACGTAAGGACTCACCGACTGCTGCCTTGTCTTTTTCCTCTTTAGAAAGAGGTGGACAGCTGGCAGGAGCAGAAGTCGCAGACGGCTTAACACCTATAGGTGCTGTTCTAACAGAGGTATATTCTTCCCGAGTATCAGTACGTCGGGGGACAAGAGACTTCTGAAATTGCTCGGAGTCCTGGGCCATCTGATAAGCCTCCTCAAGCGTAGCGACACGACGTAAATATAGCTCGCGTTGTATGTCCTCCCTTAATCCAGCTCTAAACCTGGATAAGGTAGTCATGGGACTCTCAGCCTCACCACATCGCATCATAAATTCATCGAATTTAGCGATGTACTTAGTCACAGAGCGAGTTCCTTGAATCAAGCGCTGGCACTGATTAAGGAGTCGATCACGATAAGTGATGGAAACGTACTTTTCCCTCATGATCGCCTTGAACTCGTTCTAGTACTCAATTGGCTCTAGGCCACGGTGCTGACGCAAATTCTCAACGTTGCTAATGAAAAATCTAGCTTGCAAGGTGAGCTTTATTTTGGCAAGCATGACCTTTTTTTGCTCACTCATAGTATGCCACTAAAAATAGTAGTTTATACCATCCTCCCACTCTAAGTACGCCTTGGGATCTAATGTCCCATCGAAGTTAGGGGCTTCCACCTTAATACTACGCATGTAGTTTTCGTCAGGATCACAGGGCTCATATGCCTGACCAGTAGACTGATGAATAGTCCTTCTAACAGTAGGCTCTCTCCTAGGCTGATCGACCTTAATTTCTGAGGTATGGGTACGTCGCTCAACCTCAAGGCAGGCGATTTGATCACTCATCTCATCCAGCTTCATATCATCTAGACAGTCAGTTCTAGCCATGAGATTAGTCAATATAGCCTCTAATTTGGGATCCATGGGAATAGGGGAACTAGACCTAGTGTATTCTAAATTAGACCTAGCGGGCATATGCAAACAGAAATAAATATGCTAATTGCACCCTATTCCAACCATGCTCTAATACCAGTTGATGCGGGACAATATGCGTGATGTAATCCTAATTAGAGATCAGTAAATAATTTAAAAGATGAACATAAAATTTATCCAGGAATATTATTGATGATAGTTATGTAATAATTAAGAAATCACAGGTTCGAGTAGTAAATCGATTTCAAAGATTTAGAAACAAGCTCAAATGATATCTAGTAAATTTACCAAATAATTTAGGGCAACTATATCTCAACAAATCAGAGCTAGGGTACGCAGCAATGTAGGCATCCTCACAATACCCAACAGCAATTTAATCATACAGTAATGTTCAGATCACACAAGTGAGCAAATCAAATAGTCCCAATAATAGATACCACCACAAGATCTCACAGGATTTTCAAGATACTCAGTTGATGTTCAGACTTACCTCGAGAGGAGATTCCGGATCTCTAAGCTGAATTGCAGCAACCCACGTATCGCCTGAAGAATAAGCAGTACAGAGGGGGTGTGCAGTTGATCGCAAGCAAGGCGGTGACAGGAGGTGGACACGATGTTGTGCTGTCAGGTGGAGGCGGAAGCAAGCTGAGACGAACAGAAGCGACAGGTAGTCGGAGCACAAGCGCAGTAGGAAGGGCGGCAGCGTGGTCGCCGACGCACGCCGGTGACCGTTGGGCCGCCTGGAGCTGAAGGCCGAGGAGGGCGAGCGGAGCGAACGCGGATCTCGGCACAGCGCGTGTGTCGAGGTTGGCGTTCGAGCGAGCGGTGGCGCCGGTGGTGGAGCGGAGCGGAGCGGCTGGAGCATTAGCAACGAGGTCACCGACGTTCGCCAGTGGTCGGCTAGCCATTTTGGTCGACGACGGAGGCGGGCAAGCGTGGCAAACGCGGCGGCGCTGCGGGGCCGAGCTGGATGAGGGTCGTTTGCGTGGATCGAGCTGGCGGCAGCGACCTGCGGTGGCCGACGAGCTCTCCAGTCGGCGGCGAGGGCAAGCCGAGCTGGTCCAGCGACGGGCCAAGCGTTGCGCGCGGCGTCGGCGACAGAGACAAAGCCGAGGCTTTGTTTGGGGAAATTAGGGCTGAGAAATTACTTGCAGGGGCCTGGATTTTATATAAACCTATGAACACTGAAAAAAATCGAGAAGAGTTGAGAATACCTTAAATTTCTTTAAGGTATTTAGAAATTTTCACCTAAGGCCCCAACCCTTCTCTTCACCGAGATATAACACGTAATATTCAAGCTCAAAATAATTTCATTCCAGGATTAAGGACAAATAACACTAGTTCATGTCTTTATATAGGCCTATTACATCTGAAATTCAAAATACAGAAATAAATGTTGAAATAAATGCGAGAATAAAAAAAATTACAATCATGTCAAATACGAATGTCTAAAAATAAATAAATAAACAAAATCAGCTCAAAATTAGAATATTCTCATTCAAATCAATAAATTGATTTAAATGGGGATTTCCAATTCACTGATCAGCCACCAATCGTGCCTGCTGCCAAATCTGCAGATATCAATCCTCCATCCAGATTGACGCCACGTGGTGAGATCTCGTACGTCGAGTGTAGACCCTGCCTGGAATAAATCGACGGTCCGATGTCGTCGTGTCCCCATCAGATGGGATATTTGAAACTTCTTCCACGTAATTTGCTCATACATTTGGGGCTCCTTGGTTTTCTTTTTACTTCTCGGTATGTGTTATCTGGCTATGCTTTCTCAACACTAGTGTTTATCCTTTCTTGAAGATTAAGAAATATGTTGGTGTGTGTATCTTTCATCTATTTACATCTCGGATATATGCACCTGTGAACTTCTTGTCCATCTTTGTTGCTCTGCCATTCCTCAATTACAATGGCAACGAAATATTCGCAGTTCTTGTTCCATAAATCCTAAAAATCTTTTTTTTTTTACTTGATATAAAGTTAGCTGATGCCAATCTTATGTCTATGTTGCAAAAGGAACTGCTAGTTTCTTTTATGCCCCTTGTTTCATGATAAAATGAGACTTTTCTCCTTCTTTGTTGCAGAGATGGATGATAGAGTGAAGTCTATGCTCAAGATCATTGAAGAGGATGCCGATTCCTTTTCTAGGAAAGCTGAGATGTACTTCAAGAAGAGACCAGAGCTTATTACGTTTGTTGAAGAGACCTATAGAGCATACAGAGCATTGGCTGAAAGATATGATCACATTTCAGGAGAATTGCACAAGGCCAACCACACGATAGCTACTGCTTTTCCTGAGCAGGTGGATTTCGATAGTCAGGATGAGGATGATAATCACTTACCAAAAGCCATCACGCCAATAGATTTTAATAGACTAAACAGGCCGTCAGTTGATATACCCAAAGACACCTTTAGACGCAACATAGAAGGCAACCCATCTTCTTCTAATAAGCGTCGTTCTTCCAACAACGACATAAGCAAAGCTGGTGAAGAGATAGACAGGATTCAGAAGGAAATTTTGGTTCTTCAGACTGAAAAAGAATATATCAGAAGCTCTTATGAAAGTGCAATTGCCAGGCACGAGGAGATTGAGCAGAAAATAACATCCATGCAAGAGGAACTTCATCTTCTTCATGATGAGTTTAGTGATAGTGTGCTAATTGATGACGATGCAGCACGAACCCTGATGGCAACAACAGCTCTTAGATCCTGTGAAGATACCTTACTTTGCTTGCAGGAAAATCAGAAGAGGTCAGCAGAATTCACAAGATTAGGGTCTAGAAAGTTACTGATGGCTAAAGAGAAGCTGAAGTCTTTTAAGGGTGGTCACGTGGACATGACCATTTCTGAAGAAAGTGAAGCTACTAATCTGGATGCTGTTGCTGAGGATGAAGTTGCCAACCTCAAGCAGAACTCCATTCAGATTAGTCCTGATATGTCTGTTGTGGAGCTTGCTGATAAGATCAATGAACTTGTCAACAAAGTCATCACATTAGAAATTACAACTTCATCGCAAAATGCACAAATAGAGAGTCTCAGATTGGAAACCGGTGAACTTCACAAACATGTAGAGAGCTTGGAAGAAGAGAAATTGTCTTTAGTTGAGGGCTCAAGTAATTTGAGTGACAGGTTAAAGCAAACAGAAGACGAGTTGCAAAAAATCCAGGATAAGAAATTCGCCTATTCTGTAAAAAAGGATACTTCCACAAGTTCTGATGAATCCCGTCTTGGTGTGGCTAATCGTTCACAAAAACTTCAATCAACCAAGCACAAATCAGAGTTTAATTTGGCATTTTTCTCTCACAAGGAAGACTCTTCTCTCAACAAGGATCCCCAAAGTTCTCGACAAAAGTCTGATAATGTTCAGGCATGCCGGGAGCTTGAAGATGGTTTGCCACTACAGGGATTGGAATATGAAACCAAAAGTGAAAATGTAGGGGAAAAAATAGCAAAAGGAGATGAAAGCAGCCAGCCAATTGCAGAAACAGGGGCACAGCTTGATGGGCAAGATGTTTCTCTGGAGTGGCTGCAGTTGATGTTGAACGGTGTGCAAGGAAAAGAAAATATCTTATTGGCTGAGTGCTCATCCATCCTTCACGATCATAGGGAAATAAAGAAGAGGCTTTTTGACGTTGAGAAGAAAAACCAAGGTTACGTTCTTGAGACGGCAACTCAAATAAGGGAACTGAAGATGGCTAATGCTATGAAAGATGAGGAGATTCAATCCATGCAGCGAATGTTATACACACTCCAGATGAACCCTAAAGAGAATGAACCTGAAGCATCAAACCTAAAATATTCAATTGCTGAAACCACTACAAATGCACCTCAGAGCACTTCTCCTGTGGAAGAAAAATTCAGAAGAGACATTGATGCACTGCTTGATGAGAACTTAGATTTTTGGTTAAGATTCAGTACCTCATTCCAGAAAATACAGAAATTCCAAATGGAATTTGACGACCTGCAAGCTTCATTCAAGAGGCTTAAAGATAACAATGCTGAGCCTATCAACGCAGCTGCTTCGGGTAAACTGACAAATTTAGACTCTTTGCCTGTCAACAAGCAGCTGAGAGAACTGAAAACTGATCTTCAGGTGTGGCTGGAGCAGTATGAATCGCTGAAAGGAGAATTGCAGAGTAGATTCACCTCCCTCTGTAACATACAAGAGGAGATTTCAGGAGCTCTTGCTTCAAGTTTAGAATCATACAAAGTGCAGTTCTCACCTTACCAAGCTGCAAAATTTCAAGGAGAGGTTTCCAACATGCAGCAAGAGAATAACAAGGTTGCTGATGAGCTACAAGCTGGCCTGGATCATGTGAGAGGGCTTCGTTCTGAAATGGAGAAAATCCTTTCAGAATTTCATGAAAAGTTTGAACCATCTAGTTCACAGGGAAGCCATCAGCATAACCATCCCTTCAGACACTTTTCAACTAAATCTCGGATCCCACTGCGCAATTTTCTCTTTGGCGTCAAGCAGAAGAAGAAGCCGTCCATATTACGATGCGTAAATCCGGCATATCAGAAGCAATACAGTGACCTCTCTGCTGGATTTTAGCTGTAGATCTTTTAGAGTTGCTTGGTATTTTGTTATACATAATTGAAAGGTATGTTTTTTCTTTTTCCTTTGCCATGTTATACATAATTGTAGATCTTTTAGAGTTGCTTGGTATTTTGTTATACAGTGACCTCTTTGTTATATATAAATGATAAATTATCTAATTTTATTGTCTTTTATTGACTTTTATCAGATTGCTGTCTGAAGAACAAGAACAGTTTGTGACATTTTACTCTCAGAATGGCTGTCGTCAAACTGAGGATACAGATTGTAGCATTTCTCTACTAATGAATTTCAAGAGCTAAAATTATGTGGATTGGGACTTTTAACATGTCTTTATTTTATTTTATTTTAATTAAATTAATTTTACTTTAAAAATAACAAATTATTTTTTATTCAATAGTCACATACTATATATATATATATATATATATATATATTGTTTATATTCAAGTTATTAAAAACACGTATAAAAGAACTGTTACCTATGTTCAGATATAAGAAGATTTGATTAAAATTTTTCTATTGCAGTTGGATTATGCCAAAGCTCAGTTTTAAGTTCGTATTTTTTCCCTTTGATTATAGAAACCCTGATTAGACATTCAAAATAAGATGCCTTGGTATATGCTCTTCGTAGTTGATATTATCTTTATTGATAAAACTAAAAACGGAGCTAAAGCGAAACTTGAGCTTTGGAGGAATATTTTAGAATCTAAAGATTTTCATCTCAGTAGATCAAAAATTGAATATATAGAGTGCACATTTAGTCAAAAAAAATTACTTATATTAGTAATGTTACAATTGGTCATCAAATTATCAAGAGGAGTGTATTTTAGATATCTTAGATTAATTATACAAAAATAATAGTAAAATAGATAATGATGTTATTAGCAGAATCTAAGCAGGATGAATAAAATGGAGAAATGCTTCTAGTATATTGTGCAATAGAAAAATTCAGACTTAAGAGTAAATTTTATAAAACTGTAATAGGACTAACGATAATATATGGTGCTGAATGTTGACCTGTAAAGAGGAAACATATAAATAAAATAAGTGTTATAAAAATAAGGATGCTAAGGTGGATGATGTGATATTGCTTCTTCTTTTTCACAGATTTTTAGAAAAGCATATCTGAAGATAAAATTAGTATTTTTCTTAAGGCTAAAATTAAGATATAATTAAATATGATAAATTTAAATTTTAAAAAACAATAACAAATCATCTTTTGACTTATAACTATCCCTTAAATATCTCAAATTTAGATATATATATATATATATATATATATATTCTCGCGAAAATTTAAATTAATAATATTCAAATAAATTAAATTAAATGAATCTTTTTAATTAATTAACTTTTTTTTAAAAGAAGTCGCTCGAATCGGGCGACTTCTGTTAAGCTAAAGTCGCCCGATGCTCGGGCAGAAGTCGCCCAGCGCGTGGGCGACTTCTTAATCTAACGGCGTTCCCTAATACCGTCAAAACATGCTCCCTTTATTATTATTTTTTTAATTATATTTATATTATTAATTAATTAATTAAAAAAATTAAATTTTAAAAATCATCCCAAACAAACGGGCCATAGTGATAATTTTATATTATTTTAAATATTATATAAATTATTAATCTAAATAATTATTTAGTAAGCAGCTATATATGCTGTATAATGGCATTTATATTCCATTAGAACAATTGTTTAAACATCACTCAAAATTTTGAATATTTTTTATAAGTAATTTTTTTCATAAAATTTGAATGTAATATTGATAATAGTGTGAGACAAGTAAGTAAATGTCACTTTTTTTTTGAAATATAAATACTACTTTTCTCATCTACATTTTTGTCTCCAATTGGACTGCTTGGCTAATGCAACACTTCAAAAGCAGCTGTCCCTAAGTGGAAAAGCCAATTTATTTTAAATTTTAAATATTAAATTTTAATACTAAAAAAAATTTCATCAAAAAAAATTACTAAAAACTAAATCTTAAATTTTAATTTTAAATTTTTTAAATTTTAATTTTTTAAATTACCTTTATATAAAATTTATTTTAAATTTAATTTAATCAGATGGAAGTATAAATATTTGTGAATCATATATAATAAAATAAATTTATAAAAATACATAAATAATTTAATTTATAATATTTTTTAAAAATATCATGTACGATATATAGCTTTGTACAATGTAATATACAAAATATTTTATCTTTTTTTCTGATAGAACAAAATCTAACATTTCAATTCAAATGCATAATGTACATATACAGTTTTTTTATTTTTTTACGAGAACACATCATTTTTTTGTACGTGCAATACAGCAAGTACACACAATTATACATTATATCAACAAAATGACATGAATTATTTTACATAATATTTTCAAAAAAATATAAATTAAATTATTAATTTATTTTCATAAATTTATTTTGTTACGTATGATTCACAAGCGTGTAATCTAAACATTCAATTTACTATGTTGAACTTAAAATAAATTTTATGTATAATTAATTTATAAAATAAATAATATTTAAAGTATAAAAAAAATTAATTTTTTAAAATTAAAATAATTGAGAGCACAAAATTTAATATTTTAAATTATAATTTATAATTTTAAGACATAAAATTTGATGTACAGTAAAACTTTAACAATTTTATAAATTTTTAATAATAATATATATAATATTTTATTTTTAATAGTAAAATACATAATTTTTTTAATGTCTTTCATGTAAATGTCTTTTTCTTTTTTTTTATCAGTATAAAAACTTGTTTTTTAAATCAGGATAATAGACGGAGAATTGTGACCGCAACAAAGAACCAAACAGGCTCGGCCCTTGGAGGGAGAAATTTTTGCATTCGGGTCGCGCGCCACATCAGCTATTCGCACGCCAGTAATGTTCCACCGCGTGGCGCGCATCCCAGCTCCACAGAGACGATGGCGAAACGGAGCGAACGGCGAAATGGAACGGCGTATATGGCGCGCTAATATAAAATAGGAAATTAAAAAAAAACTCCGCTGCTTCGATTTCTTCTCCACAGCTCTGCACGCTGAGCGCTATTTTTGAGCGGGAAAATTAACATCGCACTATATAAGGAGTAAAACTTGCTAAAAATCTCTTCTTCAATTCCTGCTTTCTATTTATCCTCAACTTCAGCTTTCTATTCACCATCAGTTTCCACATCACTTGTACCGTGGAAGCACAAGTAAAAGAGATTTGTAGCTTTAAATAGACATTTTTTGATCCGGAGGGCGCGATGGGCTGCTTCAGATATACTACGTAGCTCTACTAGGTATATATAAAATTAAGCCACATAGTATGACGAGCTACTTCAGATATACTACGTAGCTCTACTATGTATATACAACACTAATTTTTTGCTATGTAGCATTGATTTTTTGCTACGTACGACTATATAATATTTACATCTTGTTATTTGAAACTATATAGCACTAATTTTTTGCTACATCGTATTGCTATGTAGCACTATTTTTTTACTACGTAGAACTACATAATATTGACATCTTGTTATCTGAAGCTACGTAGTACTAATTTCTTGCTATATAGTACTAACTGCTTACTATATAGAGCTACGTAATATTATGTAGATAACAAGACGTCAATATTACGTAGTCTTACGTAACAAAAAAATCAGTGCTATGTAGCAAAAGTCAGTACTATGTAGCAAAAAAATAATGCTCTGTAACTCAACATAACAAGACGTCAATATTATGTAGTCCTACATAGCAAAAAATCAGTGCTACGTAGCAAAAAGTTAGTGTTATATATACATAGTAGAGTTACGTAGGATGACATGAAGCAGCCTATCGTGCCACGTAGCTTAATTTTATTTGTGTGTGAACGGATAACATGGCACGCATTGTGCACACAAAAATTTCTCTTTGAGACGATACATGTGCCTTTTATTTTTTAAATTATAACATTGTATTATTGTATTAATCTACAGATTGAGACTTCAATTGGGACTTTTGACTTATTTTTACTTCCAGAAATACTTAGAACTCTTGTGAGCAATGAAAAGGATGCTTATGATCTATACAGTAGATATGTATTTGTAACATGATTTAGTGTTCTAAAAAATCACAGCTCAAACTGGCTTGGAACGAGGAAGTTGAAGACAAAAAAATTTATTTGCTCAAAGAATGGATGAAAAAATAGTGATCTTAAAGACAGAGAAAATGATAAGATAAGTTTTTCACTGTTGGATGTTCGATGTTGTTGTCCTGCACTCATTGTGTTCAAAGCAAATAAGAATGGTAATTGATCGATATACAAATTTATAGAGGATCACAATCATCCCTTAGCTGCTCCAGAAGAACGTCGTTTACTGAGGTCACATCGTGGTGTCCATGAAATAGATTGGACTATTTTTAGAAGCATGTCTAAACAAGAAATAAGAACATCAGATGCATTTGCTCACATTGGAGAGCAAGCAGGTGGTCTTCAGAATGTTGGCTTCTGCAAACGTGATGCATACAACTTTGTAAGTCAGGAAAGGTTACAACGTGTTGAGAAAGATGATGCTGCTAGCTTACTGAATTTGTTCTGAGATCGAAAAACTATTGACCCTTCTTCGATTGGGAAGTTAAGTTGGATGAAGAACAACGACATACTAATTTCTTGTGGTGTGATAGGCAGAGTAAGTTGGATTACGATGCATTTGATAATATTATTTTTGACACAAACTATAGAACAAATAAATATAATCTTGTATGTGCCCCTATCGTAGGAGTTAATCACCATAAAAAAATGTGTTATTTGGAGTAGCTTTCCTTGTTGATGAGACTATAGATTCATTTGCATGGTTGTTTAAAACTTTTTTGACTATGATGAATGACAAACATCCAATTACTATATTGACTGATCAAAACCAAGTAATGTCTAAGGCCATACAACTGTGATGTCAAATACTAAACATCGATTATGTCAATGGCACATCTTTCAGAAAGTTCCTTCAAAGATTTTTGCATTTAAAAATAATAAGAAGCTCAATAAATTATTCAGGTAATGTATGAATCAGTGTGACACACAAGAGGAGTTCGAAGATACATGGTCTAAAATACTTGAATGTGGTGGGTTACATGAAAATGATTGGCTCCGCAGTCTTTATGAGATTAGGCACAAGTGGTCTACAGCAATGAATAAAGATATACTTGACATTGGCATTTTATTTACTCAATGTAGTGAAAGCACTAACAATGTTTGTCATGAGATTTCTAAACCAATTAGTACCTTACTGACTGTTTTCTAGGTATGAAAAAAATAGTAGCAAGGTGGCGACAAACTGAAGTTGAGGATAATTACAAGTGCATTCAAGGTATGGTAACTCCTGCAGCAAATGACTCTCTACTTTTCAAACAAGCTCGTAAAATTTACACTATTAAGTTGTTTAATATATTTCAAGAATCATTGATAAATGGTCCATAAGACTAGCTGTTATGGAGATATCGAGGTTTGAGTCTACAGTCACCTTTTCTATTGAAAAATATGGTGATGCAAAGGTATATGTTATTACGTATGATGCAGTTGCACATAAAATTATTTGCAGTTGCAAGCACTTTGAAACTATTGAGATTCTATGTCAACATACATTAGGTGATGACAATAGTGAATGTTGCAGTTATTTTAGATCAATATATTTTGAAAAGATGGACTAAAGACGCAAGAAATTTTTTTTATAATAAATCTAGATTTGCAACGGATAGAACAAAATCACTCCATCAAGCATTTCATAATTATGCCACTTGTCTCTCTTACAAAGTCATTTTGAAAGCTCAAGAATCTGAAAATGCAAAATCTAGTTTCGTTGAACACATGCATATGCTAGACTCGGTGATTGATTCTATAAACCAACAAGGTTCTACTCATGTAAGACCTTTTTATGAAGATGCTTATCGAATAGTCGATTCTGTTATTAAAGACCCACCTAAAAAGAGACCAAAAGGAGTTTCAAATGCAAGAATCAAAGGGGCATTAGAAAAAAATAAGAATAAGAAGAGTACTGAACTATTTTAGGTTATTAAATTAATATATTTAGCCTGATATTCAATTTTCTTGCTATTTGTCATTGTTTCTCATTTGTAGGCAAAAGAATGAAGACACAACACAATCAATGCTCAAACATTTCAAAAGTCCAACTTGATGTGCCAACTATGCAAGCGCAAGCGTCAACAAATGCATTTTGTGAAACTCTTCTTAGTCAACATGACGACTTTGAGATCATAGACTTGAGCTCAACACTTGAAGCATTTTCATATACGGACTTATCACTCAGGAAATATTAATTTGTAATATTGTCACTTTCAATATTATTTTTTGACCTCATTATACTTTTTATATTTAATTGATTATCTAAATGATATTTTTTGAATGTAGTTGTATTTTTTGTTTGTAGTTGCTTATGTGAATAGAAATTCTATTTTTTGTATGTAGATCACTTCTTGGCTACGAAGGTAATGCATAATTTTCTTTGCTACGTAGAATAAAGTCTGAGCTACGTAGGTAATTTGGTAAGTTACATAACATATTCACAGAGCTACGTAATCAGTAGTCATAACTATGTAGCCAAATGTAAAGTTTTCTTTCTTTCGTAGAAAGATGTCATCACTACATAGTTAATTTACCCAGCTATGTAGCGTACGTTACGTAGCATATTCACTATGCTACGTAGTGTATTCACATAGCTATGTAGCATATTCACTGTGATACATAGCGTATTCAGTATATTACGTAGCTTATTCACTATGCTACGTAGCTTATTCACTGAGCTACATAACGTATTCATTGAGCTACGTAGCATATTTACTGAGTTACGTAGGTATTCACTGTGCTACATAGTATATTCACTATTCTACGTAGCATATCCACTGTGCTACATAGTATATCAACTATTCTACATAGTATATTCATTGAATTATGTAGTGTTATGTAGTGTATTCACTGAGCTACGTAGCATATCTATTGTGCTACATAGTATATCCACTATTCTACATAGTATATTCACTGAGTTATGTAGTGTTATGTAGCGTATTCAATGAGCTACATAGCATATTCACTGAGCTACGTAGCATATTCCCTCTAAGTAGCATATTCACTGAGTTACGTAGCGTTACGTAGCATATTCACTGAGCTACATAGCGTATTCAGTGAGCAAAGTAGCATATTCAATGAGCTACATAGCGTATTCACTGAGCTACATAGCGTATTCACTGAGCTATGTAGCATATTCACTGAGTTACGTAGGTTCTACATAGCATATCCACTGTGCTACGTAGCATTTCCACTGCGCTATATCGCATATCCACTGAGCTACATAGCATAGAGCTACATAGCGTATTCGCTGAGCTACGTAGCATATTCACTGAGCTACGTAACTCAGTGAATATGCTACGTAAGAAGGAAAGATACATTACTGAATGACCGCTGATAGAGTACAACAACAAAAATCAGTAAATTATTAAGTCATTGGTCAAATTTAATTAAGTCATATGCAATTCATACATATAAGATCCAGTAAATGAATGGTTCAAACAAGCTCTTGACCGAATTTAATTAAATTATATGCAATTTCAGCTCTCAATAAACTTATTTCATTTTGTCAATGCAAGTAATCTCTCCACATCTACTCTGACTCTGAATCTGAACAGTTTAATAGGCGTTCCATATATTTCATCACAAAAATATCACAGTCATCATTATTACTTTACCGTGATAGCACATCAGGGCTAACAAGACTTCATGCCTTCGTATTGAGTTTTTGAAAAGGAATGTTTTCTTTGTGAAGAGCTATTATCTAACAAAAAAGATAAGTTAGAATTAGAATTATACTAAAAAATTAATTTTTACCAGCTGTCGCGCAATCTCTTTATAAGGTCGACCTGGTATAGAGTCATATATTATCCAATTTTTTATTTTCAGTTCACAAATTAATAAAGTCCAATGTGACTTATTATGAATTGGATCCATTAAAAAGTCAGCAAAAGCAATACAACTTCAGAAATGTCCTTCAAGTAAAACAAGTTTTTGGACTTCCAGCTCTTCATTGAATATTGATACTATAATAATTTAAATTCTTCAATTATTTATTGAAAACAGTCATATTAATAATAATGCAATAGACATAATTACAAATAAATTATCAAAAAATTAGAAGATAAAAAGATGAAATACCTCTAATTTTTTGAATCAACAGTTTGTCTTTTCTGCATTTATAATCCAAAAGCATCTAAGATAGAATCTGTAATCCAAGCTGTATGTAATAGCTCTTCTATTTCTTGACGATTCACCATTACAAGTCCTTGGCTTAACATGACTGAGCTCCTGTCATTGAGAATATATTAAGAAATATATTAATCTTATGAAATTACATAACAATACTTACCTATTTTTCATATGCAGTAGTGCTTTATCTATAAAAGCAGCTTTGTCTGCTTTAATCTTTAGCTTCCCTGGATAATTTAGATTTGACTGTAAATTCTCAGTCGTTTT
Source organism: Apostasia shenzhenica (assembly GCA_002786265.1). Classification (NCBI taxonomy): domain Eukaryota; kingdom Viridiplantae; phylum Streptophyta; class Magnoliopsida; order Asparagales; family Orchidaceae; genus Apostasia; species Apostasia shenzhenica. The sequence goes on from KZ454389.1 coordinate 482,067, forward strand.
AGGAGTATAAGAGTCGTGTACCAGCACTATCTCTTCTATATCCACCTTTTTGGACACTTCGGCACTGTTCAATTTTCTCTAGTATATACTTTAATATTTTCTTTTTCATCTTCTTTATGTACTTGTGCCTTTTCCGTTATGTCTTTCAAAACAACCTCTATATCTTTGGCTGATTCCTTATTCAATTCATTGATTACATCCTCCACATGTACTTCAACTGCATTTAGCTCTGTCTTCTTTGACTTAACTGATCGTGCAGTTGTCTTAACAAACCTTTTTATGTGCCTGGGTAGTAGAAGGTAAGAGGAACTAAAAGATTTCCTTTTTCTTTTCTTCCTTTTCTTAACATTTCATTCTATACTTCCTATCTTGAACTTTGTAGAACTCATTGACTCAAGCTTCGTAACACGTAAACTTAAATCAAGAACTATCATTCTCAACATTTCAATCTCAGCCCTTAAATTCACATTCTCAGACTATAACCTTTTTCAGACCCTGACATCGTATACTCTTATCGCGATGTATTTGAATCACACTTATTTTGCACATTGACGGCTGGTTTTGACACAGTTGGTTGCAATGTAACATCATGTGTGCTCTCAGAAGCTACGTAACTTGATTTAATTTTTACAAATAGAGAAGGAAGATCTCCACTATATCAGAATAGTTTTTCTGACCACCTGTAGAGTTTCAGAGTCATTTGGGCATATACTAGCTCCTCAACTCCAGTAATCTCTAGAAATTGAAACTACAAAATGCAGAAAATTTTATATAAATAACATACAAATTGGAAATATAAATACACAAACACAAGGTAGACAACCAGTATATGTAATTTACTAATTAGTAATATGTAAACATAAATTACTTACCATAACGAGCTGAATAAATCCATCAACATAACTAGCAGATGATCGTGGAGTTTCTTTTAGTTTTGTCCGCAGTATCTTAGCAACCAGAGGTAATTGTAGATGCAGGAAATCAAAAATAGCTTGACACTAATTGTAATCACTAATTGAGTATAAGTACTCTGCTATCTCAAGCAAACATGGAGAAACCGTGTACCTTCGAGTAGAGAAAAATAAGTTAGATAAAATGAATTTAACAATATGAAATGCGAGCATATGCGGATTCGGTGAATCGAACATAGCATATGACTTCAAATTATCTTTAACTTCATGTGCCAATATGCTCGAGCTTTGTTTCAGATTGTAAGTCACAATAGTACCCCTATTCAGAAGATCAATCAATTGGCTGATAATTTTGGGGCTAAATGAGAATTCAAGCTGATGAAACTTGAATGTATGTGACTCATCCTTCCATCTCTTTATAATTTCAGAAACCAGCAGAAGATTCTGACTGAATGTTGGAATTTTCAAAAAATATTTTATCTCTATTCTATCCAAAATCTCTTTTGTCTCTTCAGAAATGTAATTCTCAAATTCATCAAATATCTTTCTATCATTATTAAGAAAATATCTGGATTATATATACAATAAACCTGCTTGTCCTCTTCTACTTTTCTTATTTTCCTTTGTAGTTCCACTATGTATAGTATTTGCATATAAGAATAAAGAAAAATTAATATATATATATATATATATATGAACTATTTATTTTTACCAAAGTAAATCAGGTTTACAAGAGTTTACCTACTTCTTTTCTTTTTCATAACCTACCCATCGACGACAATGAGTTTACTGAGTTACGTAGCGTATTCACTGAGCTACGTAGCATATTTACTGAGCTATGTAGCGTATTCACCGAGCTACGTAGCGTATTCAGTGAACTACGTAGCATATTCACTGAGCTACGTAGCGTATTCACTCTTCATACAAATCATGAAGCCAAGTCAAGAGGGACAAACTTCTTTATCTTTCATCTTTGAACAAACAACAAATAGATAACAAACTATAATTTTATGGGAGAAGTTGGCACAATTACAAAAAATTAATCACATTAACCATCTCAGACACTATCAAAATGCATATGAAAATTTCTGAAGATAGAAGAAAAAGGTGATAATTTTGGATCAAACAAGATAATGTAGATTAAAAAAATAAATGGCTTACAGAGCATAGGCTGGATCAAATAAGAAAAGGGACTAACAGGATGCTGAGGATGGCGCTGGAGAAAAGTGACGCTGGCGGTGATGAACTTCAGTCTTCCACTGTGAAGATAACTCTGATCAGAGAGTAGAGCACAGAGTAGAGGAAAGCGCCGCTGAAGAAGGGCCGGCGGGTTGCTGAAGACGGCGTTCGAGAGGAGTGGCACTAGTGGGTAGCAATGCGAGGTGAGAGGGAAGAAGTTGAGGTTTCTGCAGATAGAGATGGAAGAATGCGAGGTGGGACTGAGAGTCACGTGACTCAGACGACGGGAGGAAATAGAGTTTCTGCGGCAGAGACAGAAGAATCGAGCATTTAAAACTTTAAATTTGGGAAATTAGGGTTTCTAAGGTTAAAGTGGAAGAAGGCAAAAATTAGAGATATAAAAGGTATATACGCCGTTCCATTTCATCATTTCGCCGTTTGCTCCATTTCGCCACCGTCTCCATGGAAAAATACTTAGGTTCGGACAGCTCTCCACCTCACAATTTCATACCCCAATAAAATGGTGACATCTGGCAGCGAAGGTGAGAGAGAGAGGAGAAGGAGGGTAAGCTGGCGGCAGGAGAGAGAAAGAGAGGAGAGAGAGGAGAGAGAGGGAGGCGGTGGGCGACAGAGGTGAGAGAGAGAGAGAGGAGAGAGAGGGTGAGCTGGCGGCAGGAGAGAGAAAGAGAGGAAAGAGAGGAGAGAGAGGAGAAAAATTTTGATGTTTCATTATTCTGATTTTTTATTTTTAAAATATATTTTTTTAAAAGAAAATAAAAACTAAAATAAAATAAAAAGATTAAATTATAAATTTTATTATAAAAAATAGCAAATTCAATTGTAATTTTTATGATTAAAAAATTTTTAATAAAAAATTAGGACTAAATAATTATTTTTTACAATTATTAAATTATTAAAATAGAAATTATATTATAATTTTTTCTTAAATCATTACTTTAAATTTTTAAAAAATATCAACAATGCCAATTTCTGTACGGTCATTACTATATTATTTTGAGAAAAATGTAAAATTTAAATTTAATTTTCTCAAAATATAATCTAAAAATTATATAGTTTTAATTTAAAAATTATTCTAAAAGGTTAATTTAATCTGTTAATTCTAAATTAAATTTTTATTATTAATATGTTTTTTTAAAATATTAAGTTAATATAAAATAAATATATACATTATGAGTAAGTAAATAAAATAATAATTAAATAAACAAAAAATTGCAAAATAAAATGAAGTAAAGATTTCCCAACAGATTGTAAATCTTAAATTTGATTTTAAATTTTTAAAAGTTTAAATTTCATAAAAACTAAATAAAACTTTTAAAGACAATTAAGTTATTATATCATTATTTCTGTACCAATTTTTAAAAATAATGCTATTATTAAGTAGTTATCATTAAATTAAAAATTAAATGAAATATAAATTATATTTATTATTTATATGTAAATTTTAAAATTAGAATTAGTTGATTTATTTATTATCATATTTGGGTTTTAATATATATATAATATAAGTCATCTAATAAATAATTTAAAAATATAAATAAAATTAAACTTTAAAATTAATTTTAAATTAAAAATTTACTTAATTGAATCAATTAAATTTATTAAGTAATTAAAAAATTTAATTTAAAATTAACAGATTAAATTAATTTTTATAATTTAATTTTTAAATTAAAATTATATGATTTTTAGATTATATTTTGAGAAAATAATAAAATAAAATAAAATTTTTTTCCTCTCTCTTCTCTTTTCTCTCTTTTTCTCTCCTGCTACCAGCTCACTCTCCCTCTCCTCTCTCTCTCACCTCTGCTGCCATTTATGAGTTATCGTCATTTTATTGGGGCATAAAATTGTGAGGTGGAGAGCCGTCCGAACCCAAATATTTTTCCATGGAGGCGGGACGCGCGCCATGCGGCGGAAAATTACTGGCGTGCGGAAAAAATCTTCCCTTGGAGGGTCTTCGCTCTCGTTATGTATAGCTGAAAGTATCCGCAGTCTTTTCGTCATCGGCGTCGTCCGTTCGGTGAGTTGTCCTCTCTTCGTCTTTTGCTTCTCTGGTGCATCTACGAAAATCAAAGCTCTAGTTCTTTTGGAATCATCATCTTTGTGTTATTTTTGTTGCCAGGCTTGTCGATTTCTTCGCTTTCAGATAAAGAAATTGTCTCTTTTATAGTTTTTCATGGTTAGATTGTTCTAGAGGAGGAGGGATCGGAGCATATTTAGGCTTTTCTTTTAATTGAATACTAATCTTCATTTTTTTTCCCTACAGCAGAAATTTCTATGAATAATCTTTTTTATATTCTATTGTAGGGCAAATACTCCATTATTATTAATATTGGGCGATCTTCTTGAATTTGAAAAGGAGGTTTCTGTTTGGTCATAGAATGTGTTCTCTGCATGCAGCGTGTGTAATCACCTGCACAGAGCTTTGAACAGAGTCAGAGTTCACTTAATATTCTTTTCAATCATATGCTATAATAGTGATTTCTGGAAAAGAAGAGTTAATAAAGATGAGATATAAGAATCTATTATCAATGCTTTCATCAATGTTCTGTGATGCCTATGACACCTAGGTTCAAACTAAGCAGCTTCAGAGATTAAGAAGCATTGGGACAAATATCCGAGCAATAAATATGACATTGTTTATCTATGTTTGGATTACTTTTAGCATACTGATATTCATGATCTGCTATAAGGGCGTGTTATTGTTAATGTCTCCATACTAAACCTCTTCAAAAGTTGCTTTTATGATTATCCCTATACCCAGTCCTGCTGAGTAATTCTGTTTTTGAAGCATGCATTTCATTCTCATTCTTAATGTTCATTGGACAGAAAATAGCATATGGTATGTCTTTCAGTAATTCTTTTTTACATTACAGCCACAATAAGTTGTGTATGCGCATCTATCACGCATATATCTTATATTAATTTTAGATTTTTGAGCTACATGTATGTCATTTATAGCTTAAGGTGTCTCAGTCAGGAAAATGGGAGGTGGGAAAGATAAGCACTATGGCTCAGGCAGCCACGACAAAGGCTTTCATTTGAACACGGCGCATGGGTTTGGCCACAACCCTGGTTACCCACCACAAGGTTATTACCCGCCACAAGGTTACCCTCCAGCACCTGGTGCATATCCTCCTCAGGGTTATCCCCCACAAGGTTATCCCCCAAATGGTTACCCACCAGCTGGTTACCCCCAAGGTATGTTTGCATCTAGAAGAGATAAGGGATGGAATAATGTTTGAAACTCAAAACTCACTTGATAACAGCTTGAATTTCACTTGCTTCAAAATTGCCTCTATATTCTCATGGTTGAAGCCCAGTCACTTGAAACGGAGTCAACTGGACAGGAAATCAACTTGATTTACACAAACATATGAGTTTAGATTTTCTACTATGTACATGTAGAAGATTTTAATGTGTAAATACATGTTATGGAGATTGTATATGAAAGAGATTAAGACATAGGCAGATAGTATAAATGCTTTAAATTAATATTTATTTTCAATATGCATGATATGTGTAAATTATTTAAATCATAAGATAAAGTGGCAACCACGTTGAATCAACTTAAAATTGAATAAACAATAAACCAATTCAATTAAACCTTGACAAACCTTGATTTTGAGTTAAGGATTTTTTAATTCTAAGTTGAGGCCGACTTGCTTGAGCCTAAGTTGATGCCAACCCTAGCTTTTATTCATTGGTTTTGTGTAAATGTAGTACTTTTCCTTTGTTAATCCACATTTCAAATCAGATCCATCCAGAGAAGAACACAATGCAGCAGCTGCCCAATGTTAACAACTTTGTGCAGTCTTGTTGCATAAGCAACCCCATCTATTGTACTTTCTCAACTATTTAGGACAGGCTCTTTTAAGTTCTTTTTCCATTTTTTAACCTGATCAAATCTCAATACAGAATCCCTGCTGTAGTTACATAGTGTGTGTATTTAGCCAACCATGTTCACTCCATCTTTTAATGGAGGAGAGAAGGAGCCTCGTGATATTTATAGGTTCTGTTTTATGATTGCAGTATTATGTTTCATAATGATTTTGTTCATAATTTTTTCAGAAACTGATGAAAATGTGGTTAGACATTTGAATTGTAATAGAGGAATCAGATGTGAATACTTGTTGAGATATGCAATTATATTGTAAAATAGATAACTTTTTTTTAGTTTACCTGGACATCACAATTTGCTCCACCCAACTTGAAAATTGCAATGAAAGTGTGGTTCAAACCTGAGAACTCTTGATATACACAGGCAAGCTCCTTCTCCACTGAGATAGGAGAACTCTATTTACGTATATATATATATTCTATTATGGATGAGGATGAAGGTCGAACTTTCATTATAATTGAAAAGAAACTAATGTAGGAAAAATTTATCAAGTCAGGTAAATCTTATGTTAATAAGGTACTATTGAGTGCTAACGTGATCCTTAATTGCCAGGGCATGGATCTCATCATATGGAAACCATGATAGGGGGGGGTGCTGCTGCTGCTGCAACTACTGCTTATGGTGCTCACCACATGGCACATGGCCATGGGGGCGATCATGGGGGATATCAAACCTATGGTCATCATGGTGGCAAGTTCGAACATGGGAAACACCATGGCAAGTTCAAGCATGGTAAGTCTGCTAAGCATGGTATGTTTGGAGGGGAGTTCAAGAAGTGGAAGTAATTCATAGTATTTAAGCTTCATTCCCATGATAATGCAACTTTGCTGCTACTACCACAGTTTGTAGAGAACCTCTGTATTTGCATATTTTTCGCTTATGAATAATGTTTTTCTATTTACAATTTATTGTACCCTTCCTCTTGCACTTAATATTGTCTATTGAACAATACTTTATATTGAAGGTTCTAGGATCATTACATAATAATTTTATTCATTAGATGAGTGTACATTACACTCATTCAGTAAATAAAGTTATTGTCCAAAGATTTTAGAACTTTTAGAAGCTAATTGGGGAGCTACATATATATCAATTTTCTTTTCTATTATTTGATCGAGTGTGTTGCAGCATGCATGATTGTTCTTTACTGGTTGATGTTTGATAAAGAAGAATACCAACTTCAATTAAGCGTATTACAAACTAAGCGGTATTACTGCCAATAGAAAGATATTATTAATTAATATATATATTATATATATATATATATAATATATGTATAAAACACACACAATAGAGAGAGAGAGGGGTCATACTAGGCCCAAAAAAGGGGGAAAAAAAGCCAGCATAAAAATATTCCCAGTTCACTACAAAAGCATTGATCAGCAGATAAATATTTTGTTCAATTGATAAAAACATTTATGAATTGAAAAAAAAAAAACTTTTTTCCAGTCGATCAACCTCCATTTTTGTCCGATTTCTTTGAATTATATATTAGTTATTTAAATTTCTTTGCCCACACAAATCTTGCTTCCTTAATACATGTGGAACTAAGCAAAGATAGAATGACTGTGTTAGCCCGACAAACTTTTTGGAATACAAGCAATTGTGAAAAAGAGAATCAATTTCATTCCAGGTAGACTTCCATACAATAAAAAAAATTGACCAAAAAGATTTTAAATCAATGGAATAGATGAATGTATTACTAAAAAGATAACAATGTCGTTCATTAGATAATACTTTTGTCCAATGATCCTAAAATATCTTAGGCAATTTCTTTTTTAGGCAACATAACATTTTCCATTCCAAAGCAATATATGCTAACAAAACAAGGCATGCAAAATATACTTGTGGATTTATTAAGATGTCAAAATTGGCCCATACTTTAGGTTCAAATAATATCAAAATCGAAGAACTCCAATTTTTACGTCAGATTTACAACGGATCAAATTTTGGCATATAATGACAGAATGTGCAAATGGTGACTAATTACATGACGAGGGCACAGTTTCAAGTACACATATATTAACTGTAAGAGCATCAAATCCAGCTTCTTGAAGGAAAGACTTCATTAAAACTAATCACCGTTCAATACTTGATATTCCAGCTGATAAGCTTTGGTGAAGAAGGTAGGCCAGCAAAGATAGGTTGACGTGATGCTGCTGACAGTGGAAGCTCCTATGAGCATATTCATGACAACAATCTGCAATTGAATTGCTTCGAGCGGCGAAGCACCTCCCATAATGAGCCCAGTCATGGCGCCAGGAAGAGAGATCAGGCCAACGGTCTTCGCATTATCCAACACCGGTGACAATGCAATGATCAGAGATCTCTTCACCTGTTGAAGAGTCGCCTGACGTGGCGTTGCACCGAGAGCCAATGCGGTCTCCACCTGTTCAAAGACAAGGAGCTCAAGGCTTATTTTACAACTCAAAATCTCTATTTATAATAGTTCTAATTCATTCTGAATCTTGACAATCAAATCAATCTCCAAAAACATGAGAGAGACAACTTTGTAATTGAAAGAGTTGATCAAATTTTCCAAAAAGACACCAAAGAAGAAAATTGTGCATCATTATTACAAGTCTCAATTACTGCCATCATCATCATCATTATATCTTTCATCCATAATCCTGACAATCTAAAAGTAAGGACAGCTTTATCAATCTTTTGGTGATCGTTTTTTTTTTGAAACGTAATTGAAATCATTTGTTTGGAATGCACATAGTCTTAATTCAAGTTTGCACAAATCTTTTTGTATGACATGAAACTAAATTGTTCCTAGCGTATCACTCTGTTCCTTGTTACTTTCTGTACAATTTTCTCTTCCTACATTATATTTTCCACTTAGTGTGTAATGCACAGCTCACATGTTAAAAACTTGCAATCTTTAAAAAAATAAAGAAACTTTAAGCAACACCGGGTAAAGTGCTGGAGAAAATGCATAGGAAGGGGAAGAAGCAGCAGCGAAAGAAGATGAGGGATAAAAATAACAAGAGAAGAAAAGGAACAGATGTAAAATAATAAGAGAAAGAAGAAGCAAAAAGGAGTAATAGAAAGAAAGGGATGACGAACCACAAGGAAGATAAGAGGATCTAAGGAAGAGAGAAATTATGGAAGGAAAATAGAAATATACATTTTTTTGCACTTGGTGTTTTTTGAATCCCAACAGAAAGTTTGTACTGCATTAAACCTTCGGCTTGATTTACATAGGACTTTAAAATATTGTTGTCATCGGTAGTTATAAATGGCACAAAATTGATGTGAATACTAATTAACACATGACCAATTGAATTTATACTACATGTATTGCCATTCAACTTTCATGAGTAAAGTGCATATCTAAATAAGGGATGTGAGACAAACCAGATTCTTTTGAATCTTGAGATCTTCTCGAAGCTTCTTCATGGTGACTCCAGTAACAGTCATTGAATTACCGACCATCATGCCGGCAATCGGAATGATGTATCGAGGCGTGAAGGGGAAAACATTCAACACAATCAGCAAAAGCATAGTCAATGATGTACCCACCAAAATGGATGCTCCTGCAATGTATTTCCCACGAGGAACATGTTTTGCACGTTGACCTGCTGTATAGCCAGCAACTAAAACCTACAAAACCCGTAGAATGGGATCGGAAAATGAAAAATTTTGAAGTCTAGCCTTCAAACTACTAATACTAGGCAAGAGACCTTCTAGTTGATGTATGATTTACTATGTTCCTCAAGAAATATCAACATAAATCTCCACTTAAGACAATAACTACACTGACCTCATTTACAACATTCATTTATAATTTTTTTAAGTACAATATTGACTAGTTGATTTGAATAAACCTGTTTTGCAACTGGATATGGCTTTAACTGAGATGTATAATAAGAGAGTTTCTTATTTGCAACAAAAGCTATTTTTGTTTTTTTTTTGTTTTTTTTTATGGAAGCTATTTTAGTTTTTACTTTCTCTTTAGGGGTCCTTTGATGTGGTAGTTAACTTAGGGTGACTTATGTTACTCCATGTTTAATCAAACAAATACTATTATAACCCTTGCTCATTGCCGTGGTTTAATAACCTTCGCTTCCCATTCCTAACCCTACCACGTCCCAATCTTACTCCCATCACCTCCCTAGGTTAACATTGGCAAGTGATTTGTGGATACCTCGTATTTTCAGTACAAAATTAAAACTTTGTTCTTGCTCCCTTTTGATTGGCTCATAGCCTTTAAAAAGAAACCAAGAATGGTATATTAGAGAAATATTAAAAGAAGATGCTTCGCTCAACTAGTGAATACGACAATAGAAGTCATTCCGAGATGTCGTCATCTATCTACAGTTTTAAATTAAAAGCATTGATCTAGAGTTCAAATGGGTTGGGTTCATGTTTGAGCAAAGAAATCAAGATCGCCAATACTGAATTTCACAAAAATATTTCTGCTAGATCACTTAGAACAAATTAATTACCCGATCATATATTGCAAGATTTATGAACCTTCTCCTCCGATCATCAAAAACGTGGAGGAAATCATATTTCGAACTTATCATCAAAATCCCTAAACACCCAATCAGAAATTGCTCCTTTCAGTCCGTATACATAATTTTCTTGCTAATAATGTAGTTCACGGCCTAAATCCCAAATTTCAAAGCAAAGAGCTTGAACTACAGAACAGAAATGGAGGGAGAAGGATTACCATGAACAAGTAGGCAAGCACGATCCATCCCGCATTCTTCTGGCTGAAGATGAACTCGAGCACGAATCCAATAACGGAAAGCTGGAGAAAGGCCCTCGCAACGGAATACACCATCTCCCCCTCGAGCCCCAGCCTCTGGATAAACGAAAGCGCGACGGCCATCGCCACCACCGCCGTCGCCACCGCGGGCTTCAGCATGCCCTGCAGAAAGTCGATCCAGAACGAAGAACCCGAGAGGCCCATCGTGTCCATCGCCGCCTCGAAATCCAAATCGGCCGAACTCAGAACCGATTGAGTGGAAGAAGACGAAGATCAAAGAACTACATTCTTAACCAGGAGCTCGTGGAGCTTTGGCGGAAGCAGGTGACGACCTAGGAGGGCCTCATCCAGGGGAGGCCGGCGGCGGCATTAGCTACGAATATATCGGACAAAAAAAGAAAAAAAGAAAATGGCGGGGAATTTTGACTCCTCTATTGTGTCCAGCACCATGTCGGTCCTACTAATCTTGTGGATCAGAGAGGTTGGGTTGACTTTTGGGTGCAAATCATATTCGTTGCTGGACCACGCTCTTTTTTGTTATAATTACATGCTTTTTTTTTTCCTGCTGTGTTTTTATGAACTTATTATACATAAAGCCTAGTATTTTTTTATTTCCACGTGGCAATCCAATTGGATTCAAAATTTGTTATAATTTATGGGGATTATAAAATATTTTTCATACATAAAATAATTAGATCTATTTTTTTTAAAAATAAAAAAATAAAATGCTCAAATCTCTCCATAAAATTTGTTTGATAAAAAAATCAATTTGACTATATCATAAAAATTATAAGCATCTTCTAAGATACATGTGCGATTGAAAAAAGTAAGTTTATTAAAAATTATATAAAATATGAAATACAGTTATTTAAAAAATTAATATAATAGGTAAAATAAAATAAATTTTTAATATTAAAATTTTGTAAAATATGATAAAAAATAATTTAGTATTATTTTTTATTTTTTTTATAATAAATGAGTTATTTTGGTTTTTAATATAACCAAATAGTATAAAATCAAACAAGCCTTGGCAACGAGATTGGGCTATACCAGCTGATAGACAAAATAATAATTCTATTAGATTTAACCAGCTAAAATATTAATTTAACAAGTGAATCGAATAAATCGGACAAAATGATTAAAATTCATATATGTGTAGAGTGAGTAAATTTGATAAGTAATTATTAATTTTATTATTTATGTGAATTTGTTTGTTAATTTTAATTTATATTTTTATGACTTTTTTAAAGTTGCATACATTTATGACTTAGTTACAAGTATATTAAATACAATAACCGGCTTAAGAAATATTTATTAATATTTATTTATATTTTTTTTTAGATTTAATATAAGTACATTTGCAATCTGGAGATTTTAAAATAATTATTACAATAAAAATTAATTCAAATTTTATTTTAATAAAATATTCAAGTAAATAAAATTCTCCTAAATTTTCTAGATGAGAACCTTCTCTCTACTTTCTTCCACCTGCCACCTCTCCAATTACTAGCCTATTAGGCAAAAATAGAGATTTTAAAAAAATATATAACTTAAATATATATATATATATATATATATATATATATATATATATATATATATATTAATTTTTGAGATATTTACATGTATGTGAAATTGACGCTCTACATGTAATGCACCTTAAAAAAAATTATATATATTAATCATTTTATTATTATTGTGAGCTTCATAATATGTAAATGCAGAAAAATAAATATTAATGTGAAGATTTTAGATGTTTAATAAAAGAATAAGTAAACTTTATGATTATAAGCAAATTTTGATTGATTGGCATATTTTCTTCTCCCTTCATATATTAATTTAAGATAATAGAATCTTTTGTTTACATCAACCTTATTAGTATATAACAAATTAATTTTATATTCATATTTTATTTTAGAAAATTAATTCTAATGCATATTTTACATAATTGTTAGGAGATATCTATTTAATATTATTGTGAGATTATATTATTTGAATAAATTGATTATTTGGGTCAATGTATAATACATTTAGATAATATTAATGTAAAGATATACAAAATTATTATTCTAAAATAATCATCTTAATTGTAATGAAGAAAAAGGAGATGATTAAAATAAATAAGTAATAATTTAAAAATAAAATAGACGTCTAAATAACACATTTGCACAAACAATTAATCAAAAGCCACTTTTGATGTAACCATAAACTTTTTATAATGAGATTTTTATGCATATATATATATATCCCTTTTAAAAATAATATTTACCTACATCCAGTACTGCACCTAGATTTTATGATTTAGGCCCCGTTTGTTTGATCGTTGAAAATTAATCTAGTTTAATTTTAACCAGACATATCACATCACATATAAAATTTAATATTAAAAATTAACTTTATTTTATATCTTACACACATTATTAAAATAATAACTAACTTATATCACATCCCTCACATATCCAACATAATAACTAACTTATACTACATCCCTCACATATCTCAATATAATAATTAACTTTATTTCAGATCATTCATAATTTTTAATAAAAAAATATTTTTATCCAAATTTAATTTTAATTTTTTTAAATTTAATCTTATAAACAAATAGACCCTTACCTATAAATCACTTTTTTAACTTTTCTGATTCAATATTATTTTTTTAATTAAAATTATAATTTTTTGAATATTTTATTATTTAAATAATATATATGTAAATGAAAAGTCAAAAAAGTGGTGCAAAGGTAAACTAAAAATTTCAAGTGGTGTGGTGATAAATATAACTTTTCAAAATAGCATACATATAAATTTTTCATTATATTTATATTATATATATATATAATTTTTAATATGATATCAACAATGCGTGAATTCAAGACTTAATTCACTAATTAGATTATTTAGTGGATTAAGAATTTAATTAATAAATAATGTATTAGATTAAGTCCATTAATCTAACGTTAAGCTATGTATTGATCAATTCATTGATTTGCATAGTTTTTTTTTAATATAATAAGTTAATTCTGTTTTCCATCGTATATAAATTTTAAAATTAACAAAAATTTTGAAACTCAAACCTTTTTTTTTATGCCAAACGGTGCCTAAATTTTTAATTCAATCTAATTATTTTCATTAATGAGTTGGTAATTAATAACTAGCCAGCATAGTCTGGAGTCTGAAGAGTCTGAACGGATGCACAAAACCTTGGGAGGGATGGATTGATGTGACAGCACAAGAATGCCAAAGTCAAAGATCCCAAGGTCAATGCAAATTTCATGCTTACATAATAATCTAAAATTAAATATTTTTTAAAGCTAAAAATAAAACTTTTTTTTAAGATAACACTTATATCTAATTTATTAAAATATAAATACAGACACAAGAAACAGACAATTGTAAATGGTTCTTAGTGTTGTGAAATAATACGCAACGAAAAATTCGGATCACCGGACGTGTAGTTAGTCAAATAAATCGTGCCAGATAAGTATGAGAAATAATGATAATAAAAAAACGAAGCAACTACAAGAACACCAGATTTACGTGGTTCGGAGGTATTCCTCCAACATCCACGGGAAGAGCAAAGAGAAACTTTATTATGTAGAAAATCAGATAGAAAGAGAACCTTACACCAATCACCTGGTTCTCGATCTCAGACGGGATACAGAAATTGGATCTTTTCTTCTTTCAGATTAGACAATTCAATCGCTCCTTGAGTCTCAGATGATTGCCTTCAGATTCCGACGAAGTCACCTCCGTAGCCGATAAAGACTACTTAAGCTATAGGAAATGTGTGGTTATTTTTTGCATATCATGAAAAAATTAAAAGATGAGTTCATATTAGTTATAATATTATATTATTACATATTATACTATCAAAAGAAAAAAGTCTTTAACATTATACAGCCTATGGCATCAATTTTAAGAATGATAATTTTATGGGACATTTACATATATATAATATAAAACTTTAAATATTACATTTTTGTACATATTCAAACACATGCCACCCTATAATCTAAATTTTATGAAGAGAAAGATAATTTCAGAAAATATTGTAGTAATGACTATTGTCATAATAATGTCTTGTCACATGTAATTTATGTGAATGTTGGTTCAAAATTATTTTAATATTATATCATATTCGATCATGTCATTTTTTAACGACACTTCCATAAGTTTTTATAATATTATCTATCCATTATGCATTTAATCAATTATTTTTTATAGATAACGTAACACATATATATATATACATATATATATATCATAAAAAAGCATTAAACAAGCGCCTCTTATTCAATCTTCACAACATTTTTAACAAATTTTGAAATATATATTAACTACTTAAGCTCTCCATTCACTACTTTCGACTCCTTCGATGGCCGACAGTAATGAAGCCATCAGCATGGGTTCAGTATTTGTTTACTTCATTCTCTCCCGAAAAATCAGGATGAAGCTGCACTATCCGCTGCCTATAAATACCTTTGAAAAAGCATCAAGGAAGAGAGGTTGGAAGAGCAGAATACTTATTCTATCATCTTTATACCGAGAGCTAGAGATAAAGAAAGCTCTCTCTCTCTCTATCACTCTTCTTTCTCTCTTTGTACTGGTCTTTTTGATCGCCCCTTCCTTTTTCTAGTGAAATCATCGTGTGCTTTTCTAGATACTTGTCACTGTGAGCCTTAATCACCAAGCTTAACTCACTACGTATCGCCGTCTCCCGGGACTCTCTTTTTCTCTTTCTCTGCATCCCACATCAACATAGAACTTTATATGATTTTCAAATTTCAGAAATCTTAGCTATTACACACACATGTACCCACACATATATATATATATATATACATATATATGCATTACAAAAAATTAAAATTTGCACTTGTGCAATTATTGTTTCAATTAAGGATTGAATAAAATTAATTTTGAGAAATTTTAGGCTTTGTTGGCGAAATAAATCAGGACTTTCAAAATTTGAAAATAATTGCCTGCACTTCATAATCTTAATTCCCATATACTATATATTAATGATCTAAAGCTTCTTTCTCCATCTCCCAAACTAGATAGAGGGCAGATATATTTCTGCCTTCCTCTCCATTTTTGATCACCCGAAAGCTTTGAAGGAGAAACCAATGCAGTCATAGCTGAAGGCTCCAACTTCCAAGATCCCGTCTTGTCCACTTAGGGCCTCACTATCTCATCTTCATTCTCTCTCTCTCTCTCTCTTCCTACATTCCATTTCTTCTACTCCAAATCCAAACCCAATCTTCTCTTTTAACTCCTATTAAGAAAGAAGGGGAGTAGAGAGCTTAGAGTAGGATTGACTGCCCTGCAACCAATAAAGTTTGATTCTACAAATCGCGCTAAGTGCTGCCGTAGCTCATGTCAGCTTTTAAAACACACAGAGAGAGAGAGAGACGGAAGAAACCAAGGAAGATGTTAGAGAGAGAAACGAAGATCGATGCGTTGATCTTGCATGGAAGAAAGGAAACAACTCCAAACAAGAAAGCCCAAGGATCTCCATCCAGATCCTCTAATTTTAGAAAGAAAACAGAGCAGCGAAAACAACAGAGTTCAAGAACTATCGATCATTCAGATGGTGGAAGCGGAGGCGCAAGACGAACACTTGGAGGTGCTGCACGCGTCCTTCAGTCCGGTGCTCTTCGTGGGGAACAGCTCCAGGGTCTTCAGCTGCTGCGGCCACGGTAGCTCGCCGGAGATTGTCTGCTCCATCGCCGTCCCCCAGTCAGACCCATTCCCCGACGACGACGTCCCACTCGACAGCGCCGCCTCTTCTCCGGCGGCGGCGGCGGCTTCTAGCTTCCCCAGCAAATCCATCCCTTGTTGGCTTGGGGCCTGAATTAACCATTCTCCCTGCATTCATTTATACAATGCCTCTGTTCAGTAGTAGAAGCTCTGGCTTACTTATTCTATTACCTTACATATTTTTTTAAAGAAAAAAAATCCTCGAAATTCCCTTATTGCTCAAAATAAAATCCATTGGATTAAAAATTGATGTAATGAAATGAGTTTTAATATGATATCAAATTAAATTAGAGATTTTAAACTCAAATCTTGATGACTCTTATTTATCTAATCTATACTACCATTGCGAAATAAATAATTTAATTAATATTAGAATATCAAAGTATTCTTCTTAGCTAAAGTATTTATGATGGAGTTGATGAGCAGAGATTTAACACTCTAAACACATATAAATTTTTTAAAAAAAAAAAAAGATGATTAATGTGTAAGTAGAAAACCTGAGGAGGAAGCTGGGGGTGGAACTGGTGATAAAGCGGGCCAGGGAGGAAGCTGTGAGGGGGAAGATGAAGAGAGGGATCATCCAAGTGGTGCAAGTGAAGATATGGATCAGTCCAAGAGAGCAGCGGCGGTGGTGGCGGCGGCCGGCAAGGCCTTCTTCTAAGCTTCTGGCGATCTCTGGCCTTGTGATTCTGAAACCAGTAGAAGACGTTCTTCCCCTCGATCTTTCCGTAGTAGGAGAGATGGGCTGTGATCTGCTGAATCTGAGAAGCATTGGGAGTCCTCAGCCCGCTCCTGTACATCTCTTCCAGTATCATCAGCTGCTCCGGCGTCGGACACCATCTTGTCGATGGAGCCTGTGGCATTCTGCTCTTCCTTCTTCTCCTTCCTCTTTGGAAGCTTTGAGGTGTGTACTTATATTGGAAGAAAGGGGTTGACGGAGGGAGATAAAAAGTGGGGATAGAGGAAGATGCAGCAGAGATCGAGAGATGAGACAAGAGACAAAAGGGATGTGTGGGGGAAAGGTGGGAGGGAGAGAGAGAGAGAGAGAGAAGGGATGAGTTTATGAAGAGGAGGGAGAAGTACAGTCATGCTGATGCTGTTCTGAGAGGAAATAAATGAAGGATTCATTGGCTGGGCCTGGCTTGTTTCTTACTTCTTTCCCTCATTTTAGGCTTTCTGGAGGCAGAAGACATGAAAAGGGGAAGAGGGAGGGAGAGAGAGAGAGAGAGAATGGTGAGATATCACATCCATCTGCATGCATGTTGGTTGATTGAATTGGGATCTAATTGAAGAGGGAGAATGACACGTGGATCGGGAAGAATGATTGTGAATCATTTACTGCCATGGGTTCAATAATTAAGCACCTTATAATTTCCCTATAATTAGCAAATTTTATATGTTCTATTTATTATAATTACATTGTCTTAATTTTTTTAAATATTTTCCTTAACTAATTTGCATTAGAAGAAATTAACGTCTAGATACCGTAAAAATTCATGATTCATTCGCTTTATTATTTGTTCTAGCTAAAAATTACTGTGCACTTGATTTATTAAAAAAAATTCTTGAGTACTTAAAATAAAAAGTAATAATAATGTGCGTACATAATTCTAGCTAGTACAAAAAATAAAAAATAAAAAAAATCAAATTTTAACTTAAATTTAGCTAAATCTAAAATTAATTAGGAGAATTTACATCTATATATATATATTTTTGAAAAATTATATTTACTTATACACCATTCAAGTTTTTTAATTCACTTATATATCACTTAAATAATAAAATATTTACAAAATTATAATTAGAGTTAAAAAATGCTAACTATGAAAAAGCTAAAAAGGTGGTATTAACTCTAATTTGATATTCATGCATGTTACTATAAAATAAGAAATAAAAGTAACAAAACACGTACATAAAATTATCCTTTATTTATGATGCTGAAATTAATATTATCTTTTTTAAATTGCCGAGAAGTGGCCGTTGAGTCACGATTCGAGCCAAACTAATTAATTACTCGATACAAATTAGTCTATTTTGCACCCCTCCCCAACATCATCATAAATAAAGGATAGAGATTGATCACAATAAATGAACATCCTAAAAGCTAAAAGAAAAATAGCAACCTTTCATGCACAATCCCTTTAGCCATAGCAAGTCTTAATCAACTTTAATGCATTCTCATTGACCTTGGCTTATAAGTGTATATAGCCTCTAGGTGCATTTTCATGGCATGATTTGAGAGTAGAAGAAGATGGAACTTGCTGTCGGCAGGGGAGATCTATAGGGCTGAATCCTAGTACTCATGTAGACAGCTAGGGTTAGGGTTAGGGTTAGGGTTAGGGTTAGGGTTAGGGTTTGGGAACCTACGAAGAAGAAGCTAAGGGTGGGTGGAGACTAAACAAAGTGGGCGTAACCGACTGACTAGTCACCATAATTCAGCTAATAGGCTATCTAGGGTTTGGCGAAAAAGGATGGGTTTGTCTCTTTATAGGAAGATTGCAATATCTCTCCCTGCAGAAGAGCTGCATATTTTTCAGCTGGTCATCCATTGAAATAAGAGACTTTTAACAATCATGTTCATGATAAATTGCTCATGCAAACTGATTCAAAATCACAAACACAATTCTATTATGAGTCAAAAGTCTAGTAGTAGATCAAAAAACTCATCGCGATGACAGCCGCCCAAGAGTGGGCGGATACGGCGTACGGGATTTGGATAGAGGGCGACTCTGCAATCACTATTGCGGACCTTCACCGGAAAGCCAGAGGACACCCTCCCGATAAGACCATGGCCCAGATTGCTGAGCTTTTTTGTGCCTTCAAGGCATATAGAATATCTCATGTTTATAGAGCCGCTAATAGAGCAGCAGACTGTCGCTTCCTTTTCTTGTTTCGATGACACAGAGTGGCGTAGGGGCATGTCCCTCCCACTCAATTTTTGTGCGATCCTCAACGAGAATCGAACCTTTTGTACCTGATGTATCTTTTTACTGTTATAGTATTATAGGCTACGGCCGAATTTCAAAAAAAAAATCTAGTAGTAGATCAAAGAATACAATATTAATTCAAATTCAATAAATATTCAAAAATTATGGGCGAGCAAAATACCCGAAACATGAAAATTCCTCAGAAAGTACTCGAAAATTGAGATAGCTTAAAATCGACATGAAAATAATTGATTTCATGAGTTAGATAGTCTGACTTGAAATTAATTTCGAGCTAATATATCTCAAGTTTCGTATAGCTGGCTTAAAAATTGATTTTTTTATTGTTCAACTGTAGATTACATCCATAATCCATGCGAAATTAAAGCCAATATTTAATACTATTAAATTACTTGTACATCATGTAATATATGTTTGATTTAAGAAATAAGCATAATGTTTGATTTGAGAAATAAGTATGATAACCAACATTGATATATATCAAATAAAAAAATTGATTACCAACATCATTTCAACAATAAATCAATGCAGAATGGGGGAAAAGTTAAAATTCAAAATAGTTTGAATCAATTAAACTTCACACAAAATTTTTTTCTGAAAAAAAAAACATCTTGACTTAAGTGTATGTGTAGGTTATAATTTTTGACCCGATTCATGAATCCAATTAGTTGAACGCAACTCATGGCTTACCTGGCTATATATATATGAGCTCATCTTATACGGGTTTGAGTCATAAATGAGTTAACCTAATTATGACCTATGCGAGAGATCTGGGTTCTCAAGAGGTTGGTAGATCAACTCCGCTCTTTATAACTCATCAGCAATTACCCTTGTAATTAAATCAGTATATATGTTTTATTTAGTATTAATTTTAATATTAATTATCAGATATATATATCACATAATTAAGTTGATTTTTTTTATTGTATAAAATTTCAAAAATATTATTTTTAAAATTTTTTATAACTCAAAGATTATACAGCTGAATACATATTTATTTATTAAACAAGTTTTAAGTTTCGGTTATGATGTTTAACTCATTTAATAAATTGATTTTGGTTATGATATCCGAACTATTTAATAAACAGAATCGATATTGAATCTAGTAGAAAAACTTTAACTAAAACCATCAATCCATATTGCCTATTCTTGACCTAGAATTCTCTGTGTGGTACCTTCACAGCTCAAATCTTCTTGAGAAGACTATCAACCTAGCTAGCCAATTATAATACAAAACATAATTAGGGTAATTAGCTCAAATCATCTTAAGAAAAACCTTCACAGCTCAAATCCCTGGGAACCTGCAGCAGCAGGTTTGGCTGCGTGCACAGCAGCAGCTGCTGCTGTAGCAGCACATTCTGCTGTTGCTACAGCACCAGGTCAGCATTCTGCTGCTGCTGTTGCTGCTGCTATAGCAGCAACAACAGCTGAACCTGCTGCTGTAACACCAACAGCAAACCCTGCTGCTGCAGCAGCAGAGAACATTTCTGTAGTAGTAGCAGCAATGCATGCTCCTGCTGTAGCAGCAGTCGTGCCTGCTGTACCCATAATGTTTGATTGATGGAGAATAAGTATGATAACCAACATTTGATATATATCTTAAATAAAAAAAATTGATTACCCACATCATTTTCAACAATAAATCAATGCAGAAACTGAGAAAAGTTAAAATCAAATATGTTTGAAATCATAACTTTCACAGACAAAAATTTTTTCTGAAAAAAAAAAAATCATCTTGATTAAGTGTATGTTGTAGGTTATAAATTTTTGACCCGCTTCATGAATCAATTGTTGAACTCAACTCTGGCTTACTGGCTATATATTATAGTTGAGCTCAATCTATACGGGGTTTGAGTCAATAAACGAGTGTAACCTAATTATGACCTAGTGTGAGCAATCTGGGTTCTTCAGGAGGTTATTTAAAAGTGTAGGTAGGATAAACTCAGCTCTTTATAACTCGAATGAGCAATTAAGCGACATTCATTGTAATTAAGATCAGTATATATGTTTTATTTAGGGTATTAAATCTTTAATATTAATTGATCAGATATAACTATGTCACCTAATTAAGTTTGATTTTTTTTATTGGTATAAAAGTTTCAAAAATTACTATTTTTTAAAATTTATTTATAACTCAAAGATTATACAGCCTGAATGCTAGACTATTTATTTAAAAAAGTTGTTTTAAGTTTCGTTATGAGTTGTCTTAACTCATTTATAAATTGATTTTGTGTTATGATATTCCGAACTATAATGAAACAGAATCGATATGAATCTAGTAGAAAAACTTTAACTCAACCATCAATCCATAATTGCACTATTCTTGACCTAGAATTCTCTGTGTGGGTACCTTCACAGCTTCAATTTCTTGGAGAAGAACTTCATCACCTAGCTTAGCCAATTAGAATACAAAATAAATTAGGTATAGCTTCAAATCCATCTTAAGG
>KZ454389.1:514771-595829 GCA_002786265.1 Apostasia shenzhenica
ATATATATATATATATAGGCTAAAATGCTTATCTTCTAGTCCAAAATAAGAAGGGGCTTGGTTTATTCTAGTTACTATATATTGCTAATATTTATAGCAAGAAATAAATGAAGGTTTTGACTTTGGACCAGAATGTGAGCTATTGACCATGCCTCCTAAAGTAATCCACCTCCTCTTTAATTCTTTAATTAATTTCTTCCCCCATGCATGCACACACATGCTCTTGTCCAGCCATATATGCAAGGCAGGAAGAACCAATTAAACAACAAACTTATAGCTATACATATAATATGTCAGGTTAAATTACATTTTGATCTTTGAGCTCATGTTCTCATTTCAAATAAGTACCAACTTTATTTTTGAGATCCAAAAAAACACTTTTTTTTTCGGATAATACCGACGTTATTTGAATTGGTTGCGAAGATGCGGGTCGTTGATTTCTGCAGCCTGTTATAAATGGGCTCTTTATCTATCTTTTTGTTAGCACCACTTCAAATTTTTGAATTTTCTTCAGATCTAATGACTGAGAAGTTAAGTGATAAAAATTGAAATTATGATTTGTGTGAATAAAATGATTAGTTGTGATGTTTGTCAAATTAGTGGGTTCCACATCTTTTAAACTTCCAATAACAAAAAAAATTCTCCATTTGTGTTAATTAACTATAGCTAGAGGCAGCCTAGAGCTTCATTTAAAGAGAAATTAATTATATATATATTAGGTCTGTTGATGCAAAAAATGCACCACAACAGAGAGAAATGAGACGGCAATTTTTACGTGAAAACCCGAGTGTCCGAGGGAAAAACCACGACGTCGTCCAGGCGATTTGAATCCACTAATCGAATCTCCTCTTACAAAGCTTGATCTTTAAATAGAGACCGAATGAGTACAAGAGAGATAGAGAGAGAGGGGCAGCAAAGCCCGAGAGAGAGAGAGAGAGAGGAAGGAAGGGTCCTTAGAGAGAGCAATCCCCCCCTTATTTATAGCTTGGAGAGGAGGGGACATAGTAGCTTTAGTCTGCCACATCTGACACCTACTCCTGTAAAGGACGATTAGGGAATGGGCTGTCATGCTGTCTTAAATGTTGAGTTGACACAGTAGTACGGAGGGTACGATCTTGTGATATTTTTTTGAGCTGCTGTTCGACAAGGGGCTGCTGTCAGCAAGGGGCTGCTGTTGAGCTGCTGTTCGACAGGGGCTGCTGTTGAGCGGCTGTTCGACAAGGGGTGTTAGAGAAGTTTCTAACAAAGTCTATATATCAAAATTAAAATGAGAATCATAAAATTAGAGATTTTGGCATGTGATCATAACCTACGTACATTACATTATCTGAGATTTAGATAAGTGTACGTACATCACATTGTTAATCACTTACCAATAAATGCTCTCTCGTACTCACAATCAGCAATAATTATATATATATTTTTTTAATTAGATTGACCAGAGTTATCAAATAATAAAAATTCACGTAATATATACAATTCATTTGTTACATGTTAAATTCAAACGTTGAGCAGCAGGGATGTAGAGAGAAAGAGAGAGAGAGAGAGAGAGAGAGAGAGAGAGAGAGAGAGAGAGAGAGAGAGAGAGAGAGGACATATATACGCTGCAGTAATACTGCATGCGTTAAGCCTCTCTCCCTCCATAGATCTCTGTGTAAAAACTCTAAAGAAAGCCGAGCAGAGAAGGTACGGGGCATCATCCTACAGTGAATGAGATGTCCCCCATCATCTTACATCCCCTCCTGCACGCCACCATGCACCTCTCTCTCTCTCTCTCTCTCTCTTCAATTCAGTTATTTTTGAATAACGATATATACACCTAATAACTTACCTATATAATTTTTAAAACCTTTGAACATCGGCTCTATCCAATAGTATATTATACCATCTGTGATACCACGTGAGAGATGTAACCTCAAACAAATCCCACATAAGTAAAGCACAAGAGAAATATTGGGTATATACGTATATATATATATGAAAAAAGTACATATATTATTGTAGACACATTTTGAGATAAAATCGTAAAACTAATGACAGCTGGTAGTACTGGATGAGTAAACTTCCCAAGAATGCTTTTGAGAAATTGCATTTGAAATATTTGAGTAGCTTCTTGAAAAGGACACTCATCCCGTACTACTCTAGCCTAAGCATGTTTAATTATAAAGTTTTTCATTATTAGTCTCACAGTTTTATCTCAAAATGTGTCTATGATGATACAAATATCTTTTTTCATATATATATATATATATATTATCTTTTCTGTACTTTGCTGTGAGATTTATCTAAGAATGCATTTCTCACTAGATATCACACCATCTCCTCAACTATTTGTTAAAGCCAATATCAAAAGGTTCTAGAAATTAGTTTTGCAACCTTCATATCATTTTTTCTTATTTTCTCTCTCTCTAGATTTAGCACTTATATGCGTTTACACTATTTTCTTATTTCTTGATCTCCACCATTATTTCTCTCTTTTATAATTAGGCATCATTTAATTGAAAAATATTTTGAGAATATTTAAAATTGTTTGAGATTAAAAAGAAAAGAAATATATACTAATATTATAATATGAAATAAAATTAATTTTTTTTTATTAGAGTATATGTGAGATATGAATAAAGTTAATTTCTAAGGTTGAGAAATAAAGTTAATTTTTAATATTTAAATTTATGTATAATATAAAATATATTTAAAATATTAATAAAAATATTTTTTAAGGAATTTGAGATTTTTTTTTTTGCATCTAATGAAACAAGGCTTTAAATCTGAAAGTGTGTTAATGGAGAGCTAATATCTATCTATTAAACCAAAAGTTAATCTTAATATATGCATATCGGCTCAAAATTGAATCGATCAAATTTCAACTGACTTGAAATCGGCTCGAAATTGATTGGGTTCGACTTTGAGCCAGCTCGAGTCGATTCCAATGGACTTCGAGCTGATTAATTTCGATTCATTTTCGAGCCGGCTCAAAAATGAATCGAATCTCTTTTTTTTTTAGCCGATCTCGAGCTAAGCCAGGTAAGCTCTACTCGATCAGGCTCTAGATCAGCTCGGTTCATATTATATATTATATACGTATATTATATATATGTATTATAATACAAAAAAAATTTAATTCGAGCCGATTTCGAGCTAAATCGAGCCGAGCCTATATAACCCGGCGCGAAATCATTACCGAGCGGAACTTTTGGCTCGTTTAGGTTGACTCAATTTCAATTCGATCTAAAATCGATTCAATTTTCGATTTATTTTTTATCTTTGATCCATATTAACACCCTTATCCTTGGAGCTCAAATGATGAGAATTCATTGGCACAGGACCAGGTTTAACACATCAGAAGTATGCAACTTAATTAAGAGCTCAACAAATCACTTTGAAATCACCTATTCGTATAATTACGCAGAGCCGCTTAAGCTATTATGAGAGCTCATTTGGTTCGAGTTTTTTTTTTTTTTGATCAAACACAAATTTGAACTATAAAACTTAACTTTATTTACCATTCAATATAAATACAAATATTAAAATTAACTTTATTTATTAAATTAAATTTTATTTTTATTAAATTTATAAAATAAAATATTTTTTGTCTAAAATTTAACTCGAACCCTGAGAGTCAACTCTTTTTGGGTATAGTACTGCATATTTATTAGCTCATAAGTATATATAATGGCCTAATAGGAAGTGAATATTAAGGCAAAAATTAGATAGCTTTACACATTGAATATTACAATCATCAAATTCAGAACATTATGAGCTTATCTGATTAGTTAAGTTATTAACTTGATTAATTTTAATCAAATATATCACGTCACCAATCACCAGTAAAATTTAATATTAAAAATTAACTAAACTTCACATCATACATATAATTAAAAAAAATGAACTTTATTTTAAATCCTATATGCATACTAAAATAATAATCAACTTATATAACATTCCCACACACATGAGATGCAATGGAATACCGAATCTGCAAATAATTTCTATCTAAACAAAAATCATGATTTTTATCTCTGGTAGGTTTGCCGTAATAATCGCTTTAACCTATTTATTAAAGTAATTGATTGTCAAGAAAAGAAATCATTAATTATATGATGCTCTTAAGAATGAGCCAAGAAAATCTATCCTCTATACAACAAATAACCAAGAGGTATTGATGATTTGGAGGAATTCAAGGTAGCTTATTAAAGAATATTTTTATACATCTAGCATATGACGTATCACTTAATGAACTCCTTAAGATCACCGTGAAAGTTTAGTCAACAATTTACTTGAAGAGTAATTTGAAAAGCCAAGCTTCTACTTCTTGCGTGTATTCCACATTCGCTACTTACGTATTTCTTTACTCTTCATAGTTCATGTTAATACGTGGTTCCTGCGCTGCATTCCGGCCGTACACGTGGCGCTTGGCTGGCCTTCAGCTACTTTCATTCATTTACTAACTTCTCTGTTCTCGCAGGTTCTTGACCGGGTCAAACCGCGGCCACGAGGGTCAACCTAGCCTCGTCCACGGCGAGCCAGGATCATCCTTGGTAACATCGGGCACGACGTTACAGAGTGGTGCCCGTCAAAATCAGCTTGACCCGACCGCGCCGTTTCTCGTACAAAGCACCTTTTCCAGACCCACAAACCAAGAATCTGTATGCTCCAGCCGTCACGGATCCTCAGAAGAAGTACCAATATTAAAAGATAGCACCCTTCTTTCGCGGCTTCCGGTCCCTCCGGCGGCCGACAAGCGGCGCGAAGCCAAAACTTGTCCACCCCCTTTTCTCTGGAAAACCAGGATAAAGCTATGCACTCCACCTAGTGGGAAAGAAGACATGGCAAGAAACTATAAGGAGTGATCTTAGTTACTTAGACTTAGATAAGAATTTGGTAACTGATAGTGCGCAATGGAAATAAAGGATTCATGTAGCCGACCCCACCTAGTGGGATTAAGGCTTGGTTGTTGTTGTAGTAAAGAACATCGACAAAGCTCCTAATGTCTATGAGGACTTTGCATATGTTTATATTTAACTATGTAAGTTATTAAGGCGAGTAGGTCTTCATATTCATTAGCTATTTCAAGAAGGTATGCAGAAGTAAGAGCAATATCAGGAACTGTTCGAGACTGAATGCTACTTATTTCTCTAAATAATCTATTTGGGCTTGTATAAGACCTTTAGTTGCTTTTGGGATTGAAGGCAAAAATGGTCAGGACCACTTCTCAAAGTTCCTTTTGGAGTGTTCTCCTGTTACTAAAAGAGTTGATTGGCTAGCTTTGTCTACATAGATTTGTCAAATTTTTTATTTCCCTTGAGATGCCCTTTGCTTATAAAGCTTCATTTGCCTACATTTGTGGAGATGATGGCCAAATTTTCAGTAGAAATCGCAATATTTTGTTCGATCTTGGTGAGGTTAAGGCTCTTACTTTGGCTAAATTTCCAGTAGAAATTGTAATATTTTGTTGGATCTTTAGGTTAAGGTGAGGATTTGTTGTTCGATTAATCTTGCCTCTTCGACTTTTCAAAATGTAAGTTTTTGCAACAAAATCTTTGACATCAGTTGTCTATTACTTTTGTGAGATTTTTAGATCCAATCACAATGAAGGAACGATAGAGTTCAATGTTTTCACAGAAATCATTCATAAGACATACTATTGATTAATCGTCCATATTGTCTATTGTTTTTATGTTCAAGTGTGAGAAACAGTAAATATATTTTCTAAGGGCAGTTTGCATGCACCAAATCTTAGCTCGAAGTCTTTAGAGAACTTGTGGAAGTTTTGAATTAAACATGGTGGCAGTTGATTGAACTGGCTTGAAGTTATGTCCACTAGGGTGTTATTATACAATTGACATTTCTAAGCATAAAAAATAGTTTATCTTGTCCATAAGGCATTTTTAAAGCACCTCACAAGTTGAATCGAATCCATTTATCCATCATAGATGCTAAAATTGGGAGGTGTGCATTCTAGAAGAATTGGAGCCGCCAAGATGAATAAAGAGTATGGAGCATTATTCAATTGTGGTTGGCCGGATAATGTGCTTCATCTAAATTTAACTTTAACTTTATTAAATTTAATCTTTGCAAATAAACAGGCCTTTAATGTTGTTTAAGCCTAATGCATGGATAGATGCATGTTGAATGCTATACGTGCAAACCCAAATCTCATCTTAAGGTTTATGGTACTGTAGATACATGCCCATCAAAATATTCCTGAAATTGTGCCTAAGCTATATATTAAAACATTTTTATATAAGGTATTTGTTGTGTTTTTAATGTGGTTAAAAGCTTTTAAATTAATTTGAACTTTTCATGGAATTTTACAAAAATTTAAGGCCAAAAGTCTAGTTTTATGAAAATTTATTATTTTCACCAGAAAAAACCTTCTTGACACATTTATTTTGGCAACCCAAATATGTTTGAATAAGTTCCATCGTTACTCATTGTCTCACAGATCATGTGAAAGACCTCCGCTAGCTCTGTGCATGGCCACACATGACCTCTTTCTGTCCTTTTACAAATGCTTCAGGTACGATGAATGGTGGTTGGTGGGGACACAGATCAGCATCGAATTGAATGGCTAGGATGACGTCATGTGCTGAATCAAAATTCAAATTAAAATTAATTAGAGCCATTAGAGATTTCCATATTAGCTTTATTTTGATTTGATTTGATTTGATTTGATTCAAAGCATATCTGCAAGATTTCAAGAATCACCACATTTGGAGCTGATTTTATTTTATTGTAGTAGAATTAGTTCCATATTTATTTTTATTTATTTGATATTTTATTTTCTGTATTTAATATTGTATTTTCAAATTTCTACATGAGATCTCTCTATATAAAGAGATCGCCTTGCATTATAAAAAAAAATAACATTTGATGAATGAAATTATGTTTGAGTTTTCTCAGAGCCTAGACTCGGGTTAAACGATATTCCGGTGAAGGAAAGGGTAGAGTTAGCCTTTGGTGAGAATCCTCAAATTGGCCTAGTTATTCATTTTTAAATGAAAAAAGAAAATCTTTGCACACTCACCTACCTTCGAAGCTCGCTCCGCTCGCAGCGCCGTGCAGTTCCGCCAGACTTGTCGCGCTGCGCCTCGCCTCACTTGGTCGCACGGCCGCGCCTCACCTCGCTTGGTCGCACCACGCTCGGCCGCGCCGCGCCTCACCCGCTCCCCTGTCCGCGCACCCTCCCGCGCCCCTGCACGCGGGCCCACCCGTGCACCCGCCCGCATGCCTGACTGCGCGCCGGCCCGCAAGCGCCTGCCCCCGCGAGCCCACCTGCCCGCAAGCTCGCCTGCCCGCAACCTCGGATCTGATTTATTGAATTTAATTTGACTCCCTAATCTAAATGATAAATTCTTATTTATCATACGATCCAGTTTAATTTTAATTATCTTAATTTACGGGATTCAAAATCTTATTTATCATATAATTTATCTAGAAAATATTTTCTCTTAATTAAAATAATTTGCTAATCAGTTTTGCTGAATATAAATATAAAATATCATTGGCATCTTTTTCCGTCCCGCATCAACTTGCTGTTGATGAATGTTTGAGAAAATTTTCATGAGATTAAATTAAAGAGAAGAGTGTCTTGCTCTTTTCTTGTGCTGATCCAAAGCTGGGGGGGTATGGATCTGGGCTGGAGTCGAACAATACTGGAATTGGCTTTTCATAACAGGAGTGACGTTCCATATGGTTTAGGCTTCAGACTTCTCTTCATTTTACTTCATCCTGAATGCGTTCTTTGAGTTTTACAGCTTGCTCTTATCCTGTTTCTATTTTCTTCACCTTCAGTTAGATATTTGAATTTTTTGCTGAATTTTAACTGTTGTATGTTTCAATCTTCAGTTTGCTGAAATTATCTGTTTCCCTGTTAAATTGATCTTATTTTGAAGTATCATCTTCTTTTTGTATGTGCCCTGACTAAATTCTGGGCATGATCAGATACATGTCTTCTATTTTCTGAGAATTATATGCTTGAGTACTGATCCGTATGCTTACTCCATAATTTAAATCATTCAAATTTTCTTTATATTAGAGTTAAATTTTTGCTTAGGATCTAGGTAGGCTTCTTTTCATCTTATTTGCACAAGTTCTCTGAATTTATTGAGATTATTGTCAATCTTCTTAAAAGGATTCATGAAAGGTCAACTTAGCGCAATGAGGTTGACCTCTAAGACAAACTCTAGGGACACTTGAAAGTAACTTTGAGCCTCTTTAATGACTAGTTGAGGCTGATCTTTGACCACAGATCTAGGCTAATTTGTAGCCAATTGAGGGATGACTTATATAAAGCAAGGGAGTCTTTTAGCCCATGTTGATGAACTTCTCATCCTTTTGAGCCTAATTAAGTGGGAGCTCATTCATTAAAAAATGATTAATTAGTGGTGATCAAGCTTCCAAGTGCTCTAAGGTTTCAAGGTTGCAATCTTAGGAAGGAGAGGGGTACTTTATTTTGTGTTATATTGTATTTTTCTTTATCCATTGATTAGTGATGGGGGCTTTGAATTAGGTTGATTAGAGAATGTGCTTTGTATCTTTATCATTGAGTGCGAAGACGGCCTTTAGGGTGAACTAGAGGAGGTGCTTATTATGCCTTTATTGGGCGAGTGAGGAGGACCTCTATAATAAGATATAGGTGTTTCGATCCTTGAATGAAGAGGAAGGACTCTAGTGTAGAAGATTGTAAAGGTGTTTCTCCATCCTATTGAAAAGAGTGTTTGGATTATAGTGAATTCTTTGGGAAAAATTATGATTGCTTCCAGTTGATATTTATTTGCTAACTTTTGCTCTCAAGTTGATTAAACTGTGCTATAATTATAGTAAATCAAAGTTTTGAACTAGTAGTTGTCTGTTCTTCTTCTATAATTACGAGCGCGACCATGTGTTCAGTTTGATGTAGACAGGAAATTGTGGGTTTATCTGCAGGAAGATTTCGAGGATGGCCGGCACATTATCAATGAAGAAACAGAAGAGGCGGAAAAGAAGATGCTAAGATGATACTGACTTGGCGCGATGAATGCTTACACTTGTGTTTCTTCTGGATTTGAACTTAATCCTGATCTTAATCTGGTTAAGGATGAGCATTTGAGGCCTGCAATGGAGAATGTTCAAGAAATTGAGGTCAAAAATTACCACTGATTAAAGCAAAATGGTAGAACTCCAGAAATGAAGATTTTGATGTTGAATCTTTCAGCAGAGCAGCAGCAGCTCTGCCATTCAGTTCCAGTTTTTTGTGAAGAATTTGTATTCCATGATTTCATTGTGTAAATAAATGTTGTGGGAATGATCAAAGTAGTAATTCAAAGTCAATTCTAATGAATATCTTCAGTTTGAGTTTTTTGGGTGTTTTTTTTTTTTTAAAGTTCACTGATTATTTCATTTGTTCTTTATCATTCCTCCCAGATATTATTTTATTTCTGTTGATTAAAAAAAAAAAAATCTAAGGTAAATTAAGAATGATTTCATCGTTTAGAGCACTATATAAGAGAAAATTGTATTTATACTTCTATATTTAATAAGATAACAATGTACTTCTACGAGAAAATGACTATTTATCATGATTATTAATAAAATTATATCTCAATATTTTATATAAGTTGCTAAAATTGTTATCATTGAATGAAAAAAAGTTGATTCTCATTTTGTGCGTAGAATCTTGCACAAGAACACATTGTCATCGTGCCGTTTTGCATCTCCCTGCAGTTATCAAGAGGTGTGCTCGATTACGGTAAAATTATATCAATTTTTATCCGTCAAATGATAACTAAATAACTAACTAATTGGCATGTACACAATTCAAATGTGAACACTAAGGCTCTGTTTGGTAATAAGAAAAAAAAAGAAGATTTAATTAAAATTTTTAGTTATTTTTGAAAAATGTGTATGATGTGAAATAAAGTAAGTTGATTATATTAAAAATTGTGTATGATGTGAAATAAAGCTGATTGATTTATTGAGAATTGTGTTAGATGTGAAATAAAGTGATTGTTTAATGTTAAAATTTGTGTGAGATGAAATATAAAATAATTTTTTAAATTTTTTTAAAATAAATTTAAGATTTTAATTATGAGTAATTTTAGCCATGATTTTTAGTTCATTGCCGAACAGAGCCTAATGTGATTTTGAAGCTAATGGAAACAAAATCAAATTTAATTACTGATAATATAAATAAATTTCTTTAATAGATTTGTAGGGAATAAACGCAGCCGTGGTCACCGGACCCGATGGTTCCTGGTGTCATTCTCTCTCCTCTCCCCTTCCTCTGCGAACATGCCTTTCTCTCTCCGCCACAGCTCCTCTACCATCTCTCTCTCTCTCTTCTTCCTCTTCTTCTTTCTCTACTCGCCCTTTTTCTCGTCCCATCTCTTTCTGTGTATTTCCTCGTCGTCCTCGGCATCATTTTTATCGAGCATTCTCCCATCCTCTATCGGACGATCCACATGCGGCCACGTTGCCATCGTCTTCTTCGCCGCTTCCCTTCCCCCACAGCCCCTGTTCCCTTATTTGACCCTAACCCTAGTTTTCCACCTTCCAGGGCTTCACTTTGCCGGGATAATTTCGCTCTCTCAGATCCTCCACGGTACGCTGCCTTCTTAACTTCTCCTTTTTTCTTCGAATCTAGGGGGTTATCGCTTTCTCCTACTTCGATCTTTTATGCTGAATAGAGCGAGGAGGCTTTTCGTCGGGCTATGGCGATCGTGAACAGTAACCTGGGCATGGCGTCCAGCGAGGAAGATGTTATCGCAGCGGTGCCCGAGTCGGCCAGCGGTGGCGGCTCCGACGAGGATGGGGGTTCCGATTCGGATTCCGTCTTGGTTTCCGATGAGATCGATCTCTCGGAGTTTGGGGATTCCGGGATGGAGTTCTGCCAAGTTGGAAACCTTTGCTGCATCGTCCCTTTGGATCTTTACGACCTCCCGGACCTTGGCGACGTTCTGTCTCTCGAGACCTGGAATGAGCTCCTAACTGAGAAGGATCGATTTTTACTGGCGGAGTACCTTCCGGGCATGGACAGGGAAAGCTTTGCGGTAACTCTGAAGGAACTCTTTGGTGGGAGAAATTTCCATTTTGGTAGCCCGCTCGCTGATTTCTTCAATCTGTTGAAATCTGGGCTCTGTGATCCAAGGATTGCACTATACCGCCAGGGATTGAACTTGGTCCAACGGCAAAATTACTACCATCGGCTGCGGAAGTACCATAATTGCATGGTGGAGAGTATTGTTCAGATCAAGGATGCTTGGCAGAAGTGTAAGGGATATGGTATTGAAGAGAGGCTACGATATCTGAACATTCTAAGGAACCAGCGAATTTCAGGATTTGCGAAAGATGGAGATTTGGGTTCTGAGACAGATTGCGAAAGCGTTGACTCAGCAGAGGCATATTGGAGTAAAAGATTTGATATTGGTCACCGAGTAGTGCATTCTTCGCAGAGAAATTCTGTCAATGCTTTGTCAAGGAGAAGCAGCACGGCTAGGGAGCTAGTCAAGTTTGGGAAGGAGAAATCCAAGGGCAATTTTAAGGCTGCTGCTTCTAAGTTCTCTGTGAAAAATAGTTTGACGAGAAAACCAGGTAATGTTTTCTTACATTATAATTATAGTAAGGAGAAGAAATCCAAAATGTCTAGGGTATTACGCAATTCTGGTCAACAAGGTTGTTCTCCACGATTTGATTCAAATGTTGGTCGCGGGAGAGGTGATACCGACAATTGTTTTGAGGAGCAAGGTAAAACTGCAGAGACCATGAAAAGGAAAAAGAATTCATTACCCAACATTAAAGGCAAGAAAAGGAAAGCTGGGAACAGTTTTAGAACCGCCAAGTGTAGACCTCTTCTTGATTCAAATCTTTTTTCTTACAAAGTACCCCCAGCTGTGAGTGCTAAGTCGAACTTTAAACCTGGAAATAGGACAAAACGTTTACAGGGTAGACTAAGAAGTCCAATTCCTAATGAAAGCGAAGAGACTCAATCTCAGTCATTAGATCATACTGGAGAAGATGCAGATGTACAATGTTTGGTAAGCAAATTACGTCTTTCTATTGTTGGAGCTGAGGGTACTCAGCCCACAATTATTAAACAAGCAGGCGGTGTTCAAAATGTAAGCAGATCTTTAAAATTCAGTAAAAAGGTACCTACTAAGAAGAAAGGTGAAGTAAAAGAAATGAGTCACTCTCAAGAGCTTAATTCAGTTAGGGATGGTGTATCTGCTCTTTGTGAGAAGTTGGAGCCGGCTTCACTTGGTCCTTACGCTGCAAGGAAAAAGATGAAAAGAGCAGCAGATTCACACTGTCCTGTGGAAGGACATGATTTACGTATCTCTGAAAGAGGCAAATTTGGTGAAGTTCAGGAGACAGAAATGCAGGGGAACGATCCGATCTTGAGTGATTATGCTTTCGAGACTGATCATGGTGAAAAGTCGAGTATTCCTTTTACTTCGGCTGATCCTTTGACAGAAAACACATTGAATGGTGATAATGGGTATGCTAATAGCCAGGATGACCAATTTTTTCAGCAGTCTAGTGCAAAGAGTCAGACCAAAGGTTCTTCCAAGATGAAAAAGAAATTGAAAAGAAAAGCTGGTGTTATAGCTGCTTCCACCCACTTGGAAATTTCAGAGCCAATCATAGCAGAGAAGGGAGTTGTGGAGTTAGAAGTAAATTTGATGGCGCAGAAAAAACCATTTTCCCTGATCGTCCCCACCATTCATACTGGCTTCTCATTTTCCATTATACACCTTCTTTCAGCTGTTCGAATAGCTCTTGTTACTCCGCATGTTGTGGATGCAGAAGAGATTGGTAATTCTCTTGAGAAAGAAGATGGAAGAATGCAGGTTGCCAATGGCCTGCTTCTTAACCATTTTCAAGGTTCAGTCAAAGCTAGCATTCTCGAGCAAGTTGGACAGAGTAGTTTACCTTTTCTCGGGATCCAGGACATTGTTAATCGTGTCAGATTGAGTCCTGGCGACCCTTGTATTCTTGAAACTCAGGAGCCGCTTCATGATTTGGTTAGAGGTGTGCTCAAGTTATTTTCATCTAGGACAGCACCATTGGGTGCCAAGGGTTGGAAGGCACTTGTTTCTTACCAAAAATCAAATAGAACTTGGTCTTGGGTTGGTCCTCTTTCTTCTAGTTCATCTGATAATGACAATGCTGAAGAAGCAACTTCTTCCGAGACATGGGGCCTTCCACATAAGATGCTTACCAAACTGGTTGATGCCTTCGCTAATTGGCTAAAAAGCAGTGAAGAGACTCTTCAGCAAATTGGAAGTCTTTTACCACCTCCTGCAATCTTTCCTGCCTTAGATGAGAAGGAAAGATTCAGGGACCTTAAAGCCCAGAAGAGTCTCAACACCATCAGACCAAGTTCTGAAGAAGTAAGAGTATATTTCCGCAAAGAGGAACTTCTCAGATACTCGATTCCAGACAGAGCCTTTCAGTACACTGCAGTAGATGGAAGAAAGTCGACTGTAGCACCGCTGAGAAGAAGCTGCGGAAAAACGACTTCAAAACCTCGCGACCATTTCATGCTCAAGCCGAATCGGCCACCACATGTTACCATTCTCTGCCTTGTAAGAGACGCAGCATCCAGATTGCCTGGTAATATAGGAACCAGAGCTGACGTTTGTACTCTGATCAGGGATTCGCAGTATATTGTTGACGATGTCAGCGATACCCAAGTTAATCAAGTTGTTAGTGGCGCGTTAGATCGTTTGCATTACGAGCAAGACCCTTGTGTTCAGTTTGATGGAGACAGGAAATTGTGGGTTTATCTTCACAGGGAGAGGGAGGATGAAGATTTCGAGGACGATGGAACATCATCGACAAAGAAATGGAAAAGGCAAAAGAAAGATACTACAGATGATATTGACTTAGCTGCAGTGACCGAGTTAAATTATGTTTCTTCTGGATTTGAATTTAATCCTGATCTTAATCTAGTTAAGAATGAGCTTGTTTATAATGATTTGATGCCTACAATGGAGAATGCACAAGACAATCTCATGAGTTGGGAGGCTTGCGGGGCAAATTCTTTTCAGGAAAGCAAAATGATTTGTCAAGAGAACTGCAGAAATGAAGATTTTGATGATGAAACTTTCAGCAGACAAAGAGCAGCCGGGCTATTCGGTTCCAGCTTATTGTGAAGAATTTGTATTCCATCATTTCAATATGTGAATATATATATATATATATATATATATATATATATTGCAGAACTGATCAAAGGCATGATGAAAGGTAATAATTCAAATGAAAGTGTACCTATCATCTTTGTTGAGGTTTTTTTCCCTAAGCATTGGCTTTTCTTTGACAAATATCACTGATTATTTCATTTGTTCTTCTCCACCCCTCCCTGATGTCACTTTTTTGTGCTAATCGAAAGATGCTCTTTTTTTTTTCCATTCTACTGGAGAATTCTATTTTTCAAATTTATTGTTCTGTAAATACTATAGTTTCTGGATGTGTGGTGTATTTTTTATGGACGAGGAATTTACTTTTATGCTCTCATGTCTACTCTGAACGTCTTCTTGTCTTCTTCAATATTCTTTTCCTCCTTATGCTGTATGGTGAAATTTTAGGTGTCTGTTTGAAAAGGTTAACTCTTGAATGACTCGTGCGTGAAATTATACGAAATTAGTTAGAAAGAAAGTTGGCCTGAATGTTGGCCTGTAAAAAAAAACATACAAATAAAATAAATGTTACAGAAATGAAGATGTTAAGATGGATATGTGAATATACACGAAAGGATAGAATGAGAAATAAGTATATTCGAAAGAAAGTTGGTGTTGCACTAATTGAGAATAAACTTAGAGAAAGTCAGTTTAGATGGTTTGGACATATAAATCGTATGTCGATTGAAGCTCCAGTTAGAAAAATTGAGCTATTATATTTTGCCCATTTTCAAAGAGGAAAAGGAACACCAAAGAAGACATGACAAGAAATATAAAGACTGATTTTAGTTATTTAGACTTAAATAAAAATTAGATAATTAATAAAGCACAATGAAAACAAAAGATTTATATAGCCGACTCTACTTAGTGGGATTAAAGCTTGGTTGTTATTGTTGGTATGTATGACGTGAAATTATACGAAATTAGTTAGTTATTATTTTAATATACGTATAGAATGTGAAATATAATTAAATTTAAATATTAATATTTATGTACGATATGGGATAACATAAAATTAACACTGGTAATTTCAATATGATTAAACATGCGCACCAATTTATATCTGCAGTTACACAGCCAGGAAAATTAATATAAGCTTACACTAATTAGTATGAGATTATCCCATAGCTTAACTGTGAATCCAGTAGTTCCTCTGAGACTAATCTGCTTATGGGGTTTTAAGCCTCCTTATTCTAATCTACCAAAAAGATTAATCCAAAATTTTTATTTTTTATTTTTAAAATAAAATAATATTTTATATATCATTTTATTTAAATTTTAATATTAAATAATTACTTTATTTCACATTTAATATAATTTTTAATACAATTAATTTACTTTATTTTATTTCATACATATTTTTTTAATTTTTTTTTCCTTTAACTAAATAGAACTTAAAAGCTGTGCTAAAATTTTGTATTCTTTTTTCATAAAATTTTTCAGATATTATGCATTTTATAATTCTATTAAATCTCATCTAATTATAATTAGTCCAGATTTTAATCATGAATAACTTGTCGTTAGGTAGTAAATTATTAGCCATTGATTGTCAGTCGCATGCTATCGGTAAATCATGTTAGAGTTGGAGGAGGAAAAAAAAAAGATGAAAACCAATATAAAATTTTAAATATTGGAAGAAAAATTTGAATTTTGAAATGTGATTTTGAATTTAATAGAATATTTTATTTAGGTATTCAGGGAATTTATCTAGAATATGAAATACAAATGTTTAAAAAAATTTATGCAAAATGCATAATATTTAAAAATTATTAATAAAATATATAACTTTTAGTAAAATAGAATGTCTTATATGTAAATTCTCCTTTTAATTCTCACATCCTCATTCATTCCGGGTTACAGCCAAAAAGTCAAACACAAAACATGTTAAATCTAACTTATATTAAATATTCAACCAAAGAGAAATTTAATTTAAGACAGGCCAAAGGTGATGACTCAAGTTTAATCCACTGTAATTCTTAAGCCATTATATTTACATTATAATCCATCAATTTGAATAAAACTTAAAATAAAATTTAATGAATTCAGTGATTTATATGATACATAAATAGTTGAGAAAGAATCTACATCGAATTCATTGACCTGTATGAAATATAAATTTAATTGAACTCAATAAGTGCATGGGTGATGGAGGAAGGAATTCATATCAATTTTTCTTTTTTTCTCTTCTGCTTGGTAATGGAGACCATATATTATTATAATAATGATAATGATTAAATTTATTGCAAAACGCAATATGTACATAACGTAAATCACTATAAATCCAATCAAGTTAGTGTAGTTAGGGGAAATCTATAATCTTTTGGAGACTCGTAGGCTGTGAATAGATGCCTCACATCCCCGTTTATTTGCTTAATTGCAGACTTTGATTCCCAGAATCCTTTCAGCAGCTCTTCAAAGGCTGGTGTTCTAAGCCCTTCAATGGATGCCACACTCGGGAGATTGATTAATCTCCTCCTGGGTGTTGAATGAGATGGTTCATCGACCTGGAAGATTTGGAGTTAAAAGAAACACAAGTTATTTAAATGAGTTCAAATAAGATGTTCGAGTAATTCAAGTGACAGTCGGTTGCCAATCCAGATTATAACTGGAACTCCCTCTGAGTTGTATCCAATCTTGGAGAACTCGAGCAGATTGAGACTGTGGGTCGAGTTATATTTCAACAAACTGCATTCAGTTTTTAAAGCAATTTTAATACTCACCGCATATTCTTCTTCCAGGCATTTTCCAGTGCCGTCAGTGATCTCAGCAATCTTATGATGGTGTCCACTCCTCAAGTCACTCAGGTCCTCTCGAGATGGGGCAATGATCGAATCCATATTAGAACATGCAGCATGGTCCATTTTTAAAGAGTCTGAAATTTTGTTGTATTCATTGATGAACAAATTTAATAAAAGGTTCGCCATTTATATGATTCAGCTGAGGAAAACAAACGAAGAAAAGCTCACATTCAAGAGAGTAATGAAGATCATTGTTCGTGACATCCACGTCTGAAAGCGTCGTCGCAGCAGTGGCGGAAATCTTAGATCGAAACAGCTGATTGGCTTCCATTCCGGTCCTTTTCAAGCGTACGCAA
This sequence comes from Apostasia shenzhenica, assembly GCA_002786265.1. NCBI lineage: Eukaryota > Viridiplantae > Streptophyta > Magnoliopsida > Asparagales > Orchidaceae > Apostasia > Apostasia shenzhenica. The sequence goes on from KZ454389.1 coordinate 532,028, forward strand.
AATTTGATTCATATGTGAAGAACAATGTCATTATTAGCCTAAAAAATTTGTATCTTAAAATTAATCAGCTTACCTGACAATTGACTCTATTGATTCTATATTTACTTTGCCAAGGTTTATCAGGGAATCCTGAGCTTTTTCCCACTGTAATGAATCCATTTTCGCCTTTTCCATGCTGCAGTTCATGAGAAATGTTCAGAGATGAGATTTTTGAAGTTGCGAGTATTACTGAAATTAGCTCTTTCAGGTTACATTATGTCATACCAGTCTTTTAGACCTTCTTCAAAGCGGCATCTTCCAGCTTCCACTGAAGAAATATCATCGCTGTAAGCGTTCTGGACTTCTTCCTTGTAATTCATCCATTCATCTTTGGCAGATGTGCTGAAATCTCGAGCATTAGATATTTCCTTTTGTAGGTTACTTGTTTTATCAGCAGCACTTGCTCTTAGATTTTCAACTGCTGTTTGAAACTGGAAAAATAAATGAAAGTATAACATTAAAACCAAAATAACTGTTAAACCTTTTCTAATCACCATTTTCGTCATGATTTAACCGCCTTACGGCAACAACCTACATTTCATCTCTACATTGTGCATGCGCATACACATAAAACTATTGCATATATATTCTTATTTTTGTAGATTTTATTCAAATATTCTCCTAAAAAAATAAAATCATTTTTCCATCACATAAAACTATATAAGATTTGTCGAATTGAGCCATCCATCCTTAAATCATTTAAATCCTTATTAATAAAGGATAAAATTTTCGCAGGTAATTAAACCAGGTCGCGATGTTGGATCCCATTATTAAACCAAACTCTCCACATGAGTTCAACATGGTTTTGTCAGTTAATTAAGGTAACTGGTGCCTTGGCAATGCCAGCATTACTGTATGAATAATGGAATTGTTATGTATTAACTATACCAGTTTTTTCTTCCTAGCATTTGAACTTGCCAGCATCTCCATCAACTTATCTAACAATTGTTTTTCTTCTTTTGCAGCACATGCCTGCATGAATAGCATAAGTAGAAATTAACACAGTTGAAACATTCTTTTCCTATGATTTAGAAACAGGTAAGTTAATGCATTGTGAACAAGGATCACCTCAAACTTCCTCTCCAGCTCACTTAGTTGTTGGCGTTGTGAAGCATGTGCTTCTTCCAAATTATTGCTCAAATTTGAAAAATGTAGGTCTAAATTGTGGAAGAAACTTTCGGCTGTCATTGATATAGATCGCATCAACTCCACATTTCTTAGATTCCGCTGGTTTAATTGAGACAGATAAGAATAGATGTGAAAACAAGTTATTCTCATGAGGATCTCACAGTGTTTAAAGAGTTGATATGCGTAGTCTTACTCATATTGAACAATGATATAAAATAAAATATGATTAATTTATGATAGCAATCAGCCACTGACCTCATATTGTTGTTGTACAAATGCATTTAGTTGTTCCTCCTGGTTGGAGAGGGTTCCCTGAAGCTCAATGAGCAAATTATCGGCTTTGAAAGCAATACCTTTGAAGTACTGTCCAAAAGGAAAGCAGGTCAAAACTCTTGGAAGTAGAAACTCAACATAGAAAATTATTCTGAGTATTTAACAATTCTTACATCCTCAACTGTAGAAGAATGTGTTAAAACTTGCGAATACAACTTTCCAAAAGTCAATCGGGAATTTTGATCCAGTTCTCCAGCTAAACTATCTAATGATCTGATCCCGGAGCCACACAGTGCTTTCAGGTTCTCAACCTGTCCTTGTAGTCCGTCAGTAGCCTAGGTACAAAATGAATGTTTTGAATATTGTTTCCATAGATTTTTTTAACCGTTAAATATAAAGCATGCATTATTATATTTTTTCATATTGTTATGTGTTACCCCAGCCTTTTCAGATATAAAAGATTGCATGTAATCCTCCATTTCTTTCAGTTGGTTCTCTTGTTGCATCACAGCAGATGAGACCGATTTATGTAACATATCTAGTTGTTGATTCAAGTGAGATTGAAACCGGTGGATTAGAATTCTGTTCCTCACTTCTGTATTTTCTTTGCGTTCTGAAATGTCAATCACAATTGATTATAATAGTATTTAAATGTTCTTGCAAATCTAAACATGCAAAATTGACAAAATGAGTGATTGCAACATGCATAAAGATTAAATACTGACCAATTTTACTAAATAATCCAGATATGTCAGCAGCTGCATTCTCTAGCTCTGATCGAAGTCCATGTGCATGTTCAACAATTGATTTCTCTGAAACGAAAGAAACAAATGATTTATCAACATCTTAACATTCACATGGAAACATTCTACAAGAATGGCATGTTGATTCGAGATATAGTAAGGTATTGATGTAGCAGGCTATGCATGTAAGCTTGTGGCATAAAGCCATCTAAAGGAACGCAGACCAAGTAACAGTTTGTTGAACATAGACAAAAGCAAGGGATTTAACATAAATGTAGTTGTTTGCTCAGTGAAAGTTTTTCTCAGGCTTGTATAAAAATCATCATCCAATAAGCCATGTAATATGAGAATGAGAATTGGACAGTTAAGTAGCAAATCATTCATAAATTTAATGTAAAAAATATGAGAATTGTCATATATCGCTCACAAGAACTAGAAATAATTGTGAGAGGGAAAAGGTGGTGTAGCACTAATAGAAGATAAGGTGAGGGAGTGACATTCAATATCAAAGTATATAAATGACTCTAATGTGGTCATTAAGCATGATCTTGAAGCACTTGAACTTGTACAAAACATTACTTTAAATAGAGGTGGATTGAAAAAAGAAATTCTCCAACTAGCATAGGATTGCTTCTTGTTGTTCAAGAAAAGTTTTCATTTTGCAAACCTGAATGGAGAAGATTTGATATAAAATATTCCTTTTCCCTTATTGCTCCCTTTGCCCGTCGATATCTTGCTTCTAGATCAAGTAACATAATTTGTTTGTCTTCTAAGTTTTTCTGGAAATAGAACAGGTGTAAGGAAAACTTTTTAATCCTAAATCAAGAGTTGGACATGGATGCAAAGGTGAAAGATATCTTACCTCAACATTGTCAAGTTTCTTGGATAACTCTGCATTCATTTGTTGTTGAGAATTATAAAGCTCTTGAAACTCGATCAGTTGCTGTTTGCAGGATCATATATGTGAGTTAGAACAGTCATAAAAGCTGGTTTTGTGATTGAGTGATCATGAGGTACAAAGGACACCTTATCTTTCAATTCCAAGTAGAGTTCCATCTGCTCCATTTTCTCTGCCATGACCTGAAATAAAAAGCTACTTGGTCATCTAAATGATGAATGATATAGTTGAAAGGAATTCACCAATAGATTAGTTTTTCCTATTAAAGAGTCAGCAAAAAGCCTTATTATGAGACCCCTTCAGACATAGCATAGAAAGTGACTACAGTATCAAAGCATAATATTTGGAGAATATAATAAGGTTGTAGCTAACAACTGTATTTCAGTCCAACCTTCTTCTGAGATTCTTCTTGCTGAAACCGCTCCTTGGGAATGTATATACCATTTTTCTCTCTCGCAGCATAAACTTCTGCAATGAGAGTAAACATTTTGTTTATGAATGCTATAGCAAGATGTTCTTCTTTGAGAGAAAGAGGACTTCAGATGCACAAACCTTGTTTAAGACGGACAATCTCGGAGCATAAATCCTTGATCATTACGGATTTCATCATTTTTTGATTAACCTGCAAAATGAATTTATTTTTTTTCTTCTATGTAAAGTTATTCAACTCAAATTTCACCCGCAGTGGGAAGTAACTACCATGATGCGCTAACTACCTACCTCTGGCTTGTTCTTGATATTTTTGGCACGATAAGCATAATCTAATGTGCTCAGTGTCTCTTCCAAACAGTGAATGGAAGGTGATATGGTAGCAATGATGCAAGTCTTTGTCTTTCCTCCCAAGGAATCCCTCAGCAACCTTGTGAGCTTGCTTTCTCTGACAAACCAAACAGTATAAAATCTCATCTAGAATGCATAGGATTTCTATAGTTTGATCATTATAATAAATTTTTCTTGTCATTGCCACCTGTATGGAATGTGGCCAGAATGCTCAACAAGAGCATTGATAACACGACCAAGTGTAAGCAAACTTTTGTTTATCTCACCAGCTTCCCTTGCTCTTCCCTACAATAAATAAGAATGCAAAAAGGATTCACAATATGATCTTAGTTAAAATATGATAATATCATAAGTAAAATATTCATGATTTACTGAAAAATTAAGTAATTTCTCACAAAACTCACCCACCTCCCTAGCACCTGATCTGGAAATGTTCTCCGAACCAGCCAAATCTACAAGATTAAGTTTCCCAATTTTGATCACCTCCTCCCCTCCCGGTGTGACTTCCTTGACATGAATTGTTATCGAAAATATAGAGTGAGAACGACTACTTTGCTTGTTAAGTAGAGTCTCAGCAGTGCGTCTTTTTGCGGATCCTTTGTCTAAAATCCTGTATATCTCACTAGAAGAATGCACCATCTCCTCCTCTAGACCTCTGACAAATACGCCTCCTTTACCATCTTCCATGAGAGCTAAAGGTTTCCTCGGCTTAGAGTCCAACGACTTTGATTCTTCCGGAGCCAACAGGTCAGTTATCTCCTCATTATACAGCTCTAGAAAAGTAACTTTCATGCAGTATTCCATGTTCTGCTCTTCAAGGGTGTCAAAGATACGCCGAACTGACCTTGGAATCACACCTGCCTCACTGCCAAAGTCCCCATTCTACAATAAAACATCAAGTTAAAATGCAAAACTTTGAAATGATCATAAAAGCATCTGAGCAACTCTAAAAGATTAAAGTTTCAAAACTCTGAAAGATTAGTACCTTTGACTTGTTCCCTGCCCCTTCCATGGTGTAAGTCTTCCCTGTTCCAGTCTGCCCATAAGCAAATATAGTGCAGTTGTATCCCTCGAGAACCTCCTTCACTATAGGACAGATACAATGATCGAACAGATCCTTCTGTAGGGAAGTTGGACCGAAAACCTTCACAAAATCATTAGAAACAACAGAAACATCATCAGTTCAATCTATTCCCCACCATAGAACCAAAAAGTCAATGAACAAATCAGGACCTTATCAAAAACAAAAGCTTTATCTATTTGCTTGTTGGCCACATTATGGCTCGCTAAGACCTCTCGCCGCTGCTCATTGCAGGAGATGACCGCAGGCGTTCGCAACCTTGCATCCTCTTCACTCAAAGGCCTTTGGAAATCCAAGCGATTGGTAAGTCAATCCGAAATTACAGGGAAGAAGAAAGATTTCATCTTATACTGACCTGCAACGAAGGATAACCTGTACATTAACGCCCTTCTCTTTATCTTGCTTGATATTCAAAAATCCGTTCCCATCGCCAGATCGAAGATCTCTCCCGTACTTCTCGCTTGACCGAGTATGAGACGGGGAGGACGGCAATCCACTGCCTCTTCTCTGCGAGACCTCCATCGCCTCCCAACTCGAAGAACCAGCGAAGCAGAACCCTAATCAAGTTATCTGGAACACCCAAACCCTAGAAAGTTAAAACCTAATCTCGAACAGAGTTCCAGGGGTAAAAACCACGAATTTAAAATAAAATGAAAACATGAACTTTTCCTCACTGTTTGAAAGAGACGACCTCCGAAGCTCGTAGAAAAGAAAAGAGGGCGTGAGAGAAGAAAAAGGAGGTAGTCGGTGGTCTCCCGACGGCCGGCAGCAAGCTCAAGAGCTCAGGAAGCCCCTCGCACTTGAATCGGACTTCCTCGTTTTCTCCCTTCAGCTGATATGCAGACTTCTCATCGTATTGCGGATCCAGTAGTCGTTAAAACTCGAAAGTTTGCAGCAATTAGCAAAGCGACATTTGGAGGGAGAGGCTGTAAATAACCAAATATTTTAAATAATAATAATAATAATAATAATAATAATTTATCTATAATAATAATAATAATAATTTATCTATAATAATAATAATAATAATAATAATAATAATAATAATAATAATTTGGAGGTGGGTCCAAGGCTTAAAGTCTAGCTCAAATTATTATTTTTTATATAATTACTAATATGTTATTCAAGTTTTTAAAAATTTCTACATATTATCCTATTTATGAAATTTAAATTATGAAATTATGTGTTTAAAAGAAAATATAATATTTAAATTTTAAATAATATATGTAATTGCCCTTTTTTAAACTAAAAATCATTTTATCATTTTTGGTCCAATAAAATGCAACTTAAAATATGCATGCTTTATTGAATAGGTGGTAAATAGTGACACTACTTTTTGGAAATTTAAAATTTGCTCGAAATTCATTGTCATTTTACTCGATTAAAATAAATTTAATTTTTTTATACAAAATTAATTTACTTGAAATAACGATTTGTATAAAATTTTTAGAATATATTTAATATATATATATATATATTATGATTTTTTATACACATAAAATATAAATAATTTATAATGTCATGTTATTGTATAATATAAGTTATATATTTTTATTTCAATAAAAATATGATATATAATTAAATTCTATTTTACTTAATAATGAGGGAAATTAAAAATTAAACGCAGTTTAAAATTGAAAATTTTAATTTCAAATTGAAGTCTTTTTTTTTAATCAATTTGAAATGAAGTGAGCCTAACCGGACAATCAGTGTTTGTGGAAATGGTCACGCTTAACGGTAACGATAACTGTGCCGTTAACTGGCGTCTCCGATCGTTAAAAGTGACGTTAGCCGGCGGGGAGATGCCTATTTCCTCGTACAGGCCACAGTTTTGAAAGTGTAACGGCTAGTTACCCGCCATAGTCGCGGGCCCACAGAGCTGACGTGGTCCTCCTTTGAATTTGCGTATTACCTAAACTGCCCTTATTTCTAAATTAATGTCAAAATGGGGATGTTCAAATTAATTTGTTGATCCCCATCATTTATCAAAAAAAATACTTTGGTTGAATTTCTTTTAATACTTTAATATATTTAAGGGACAATTATATATGTAATTTATATCCAATTATTTTACATACTTATTGCTCAATTTTACCATATAAGTTATGCATAATTATAATTTTTTATTATTTTTTACCAAAATATAATATAAATATTTAAATATTAAATATCTAAAATAACTAAATTTTAATAATATATATGCAATTATCCTACATTTCATTAATAAAATTAAAATTTTTTATTAAAATTATATTTTAAATAAATTTATAAAAACAATATTATAAAGATTTAAAATCATCTCTATCATATATACGACATAATAACTGTCACAATTCTCATTTCAATAGCTATATCAATATAATGAAAGATAAAGGAATTGGCTACTAAACTTCTCATAAGTTGATTTTTATTTTAAGAAGAGTTTTGTTCATTATTATATTGATGTTACGTTATGTTATCTAGAGAAAATAATTATTTAGTTTAGTGACATTTATGAATAATTTTTTATAAAAGTATAAAATTATTAGTCAAAAAATGATATATAGATTATATGACATGACAACAAGATAATATATACTTTAAAAATAGTGCACATAATTCAAAAATAAAATAACAGTAGGAGCAAAAAATCAAGTGTCAAAATTAAATCGTTAAAAGTCAATATTATAAGTTTGATAAGTAAGCAAGTGTTTGTCCATCTCACGGTCTTGTTTAGTTCGAATTTTTTTTTACAAAAGAAAAAATAAATTTATTTTTTAAATTTAATATCAAAAAATTTTATTTTGATATTATAAATATATAAGATATTAAATAAAGTTGATTCTAAGATTTGTATTTGGGTTGGATTTGCAATAAATTTTATTTTTATAGTTAAAATTTATGTTAAGTCAAAAAAATGCATCGAGCTAAACGAGGCCTACAAGCAGTAGTAAGACAAGTAACTTCTCCAAACAAAAATTATTTAGAATAGCAATAAATAAATAATAACAATAATAATTAAATTTTAATCTTGTTATATGAGATACATCATATAAATATAAATTTTTTTATTTTTATTACATGAAATTAAATAAAGTATTATTTTTAATAATATATGAATATGTATATATTATGTTTATTTGATAAATACAAAATCAGCAATAAACAAGTTAAAATATTTTTTACTTATTCTTACTAGGCTAAGTCCTATAACGTCGCATGAAATATATATAACTCTATAATTGTTTATTTGTATATTAATATAAAATTTTTGAATTACTTTCGGAATTGCATTTTTTTATTCAAATTATTCCTTTTTTGAGACTAATGACAATTTAGTTCTTTAATTTATAAAAAGCTATATTTGATTTCCCTATTTAAATGATTATTAGTATTCAAGTTTTTTAAAAGACATTCAAGTTTTTTAAAATATTTTCTTTTGACCAATTGAGTTCCCCTCAAGTGGAGCTAAAGTTTAGACTTAGTTTAATGTTATTTTAATATTATTTTATATTATATAAAAAATAATTATTTATTTTGATGATATATTTAAATAATTTTATAAAAAAATAATTTTATTTTAAAAAATATTATCTAAATATTAAAAAAAATATATATTATATAATATAATATTAAACAAAATATTTTTTATTTTATTAATATTAATTTTTATTATTTTTTAAAAAATCTTTATATTTATCACATGAAATTGAAAAGAATTGAAGAAGATATTTTGTAATGATCAACTTGAATAAAATGATTAGAGAGTAAAAGTAAAATAAGAAAGTGGGATGATCAAAATTATAATAAATTTTAGGAATAATAAATTTTAATTAGTTTTATTTTAATTAACTTGAAATATTAAAGCATTATGCCATTTAGTTAAATTTTATGGTGTTTGATCAAAATAGTCAGTCACTTAAAATTAATTTAAATATTGTTAAAAATCCAATACTTCTCAATTTAACTATCAATTAAAGGGTTAATTTCAAATGAACAGAAGACTCAGAGGATTCACTTAACATATTTAGGAATTTGATAAATTATATGATATTTAGAATAAGGGATAATTACACTCAGGTCCTGAGTTTAAGGCTTATTATCGTATAGGTCCATATTTTTAAAATTTAACATCGAGGTCTCTAGTTTTTAAAAAATATCATATGAGTACTTTTTTACTTTTTTATTATTAATTTTTTTTAAAAATTACCACTATACCCTTAACCCTCTCTCCACTCAATCCGATGGCAGTGAAACGCCGGCGGCTACACACAGTCGTCGTGCCACCCCGCACGGCCGCTCGTCACCGCTGGCGGCTGCGCGGCCGCATGGAGTCGTCGCCCAGCCGCGCGACGCAGCTGGCAGCCGCTAGGTTGCGCGGCCAAGCGGCGACTGCGCGCTGCATCGCGCGACCTCGCAAAGCCGCTGGAGGCTGCGCGGGGTGGCGCGGCCGCCGGATGGGGAGGAGAGAAAGAGGGGGAGTCTCTCTCTCCTTCCGATCCGGCGGCCACGCGTAGTCGTCACCCGGCCGCGCGACGCAGCCGGCGATCGCGATTGGTGGCGCGGCCGCCTGATCGGGAGGAGAGAGAGACTCCCCCTCTCTCTCTCCTCCCCATCCGGCGGTCGCGCGACGTCGCGCGGCCGAGTGGTGACTACGGGCTGCCATGCGAAGACGCTAGAGGCCGCGCGGGGTGGCGCAGGAGCCGGATCGGGAGAAGAGAGACTCTCTCTCTCTCCTCCCGATCCGGCTGTCGCATGAAGCCGTCGGCGGCGTCGCGGCCACTGGATCGGGTGGAGAGAGAGAGGGGTAAGGGTATAATAATAATTTAAAAAAATTAATAATAAAAAAATAAGAAGGATCCATATGATATTTTTTAAAAATTAGGAACTCCGATATTATAATTTTAAAAATATAGACTTATATGATAATAAGTCTTAAACTCATAGACCTGAATATAATTATCCCTTAGAATAATATCACATTTAAAAAATTTACGATACTAATTGAAATTATTTTCTTTTTTTTTTGGCATAACTAATAGAAACCAACCATGTGGAGGCATTAACATCTAAAGACGAATGGCAATAACATAAATTAGAATTCCAACAAAAAAAATTTAATATGCAACAAAAAAAATGTAATATGCAACATTGATTTTGGTCTTTTCTTTTTGCTTCCATCCCTTATCTTCAACTCCATAGAATCCCCACTTCACGAGTTTTGTATTTATCATTACTTGATTTTATTTGACCTCTATTTGATTCATGCCTAAGTTGGACAAAATTATTTTTTTTTAAAAAAGTAAAATAACTTATATAATTTTCAATACATCAATCAATTATATTTAATATTCTCATAATTAACCAACGTTATTTCTCATAATATATATATATATATATATATCTCAAAAAATATTATATTTTTTATAAAAAAAATTGAAAAAATAGTCATCCCAAACTTAGGTATGAACCAAACAAGAACTTACTACTCAAATAAATAAACTGACTGAAATCCTATATGTAAAATAGGTGTGATGATATGTGATCGGAGAAGACGCGAAATGATTATTAGGATAATATTTATATTATTGTATCAAAATCATTCGTACAAAGAGCAACTCGGATAAGGAGAAGCTTCTTACCACATGTGAGAAAAATATCAGAAACTCAAAGCTCATTTCAAAGCTAGCTTGTATTTCATTGGGTTCGAACTAGGCTTTATTTCCTTATGACTCGAAGACAGGTTACTAAAAATAATTGATTCAACTCATAATCGACTCAATATTTATATAATTATAAGTACGTAAGTTTTTCAATTATATACTAAAATATTAGTATACTTGAATGTGTTATAAAAATATATATATTGAAGAGATTTGTATACACTGAAAAGATCAACACATAACTACAAATATAAAATATAACATATATTATATGTAAAATAAATTATTAAATCAAAAAATAAGATTAAAAATTTAACTCGATTCAACTCAAAAATTGATTAGAATTTAATTAACTTGAATCAAACTCAACTTGAACTCAAAATCTCTGAGTTTGAGTTGAGACTAACTTGCTCGAATTTAACTCATTATCAGCTCTACAGTCTCCAACAGACTTCCAGACAGAGGACACAGAAATGAATTATTCATATCCATAACATTCTTTTCTAAGTTATATAAGTAAATAATATTAGTCTTAAACTATAAAAAAATTTGTTAGGGTAATACTGTGAAGCTGATAATGAGAAATTCTATAATTGAGTCTGCTTAATCTGCAGCAAACTTTTTTTTTAATTTAAACAGTAACTTGGTCTATTCAAATTAGATTTTGTCTTTGAATTTTCATATCTTCTGAATTTGTCAAGCATAGAGATGGTCCTGAGGGAGTTTGGAATTTTTTATTTTTTTTTTTATTTTTTTTTGGAAAGGTTGGAACAAGGAATTGCAAAATTACAGACATACTGTTCTTCTTTTTAGATTTTTTTTATTGTGTTCTTCTTCTTAGATTCCCTGTTTGGCGCGAGGACCAAAATAGGACAAAAATGATACTAATTTAAAAAACAATAATAATAATAATAATAATAATAATAATAAATAAATTTTTTAAATCATTATACATAAATTCAAATATAAAAAATATTATTTTACTTTACATACTCAACAATTTAAAATAAAACTATCAACTTTATTTCACATTCTAGACCAAAATATTCAAATCGAGTATTTTGATCTAAGATGTGAAATAAAATTTATATTTATTTAGTATGTGAAATAAAATATTATTTTTTATATTAAAATTTATGTAGAATAATTAAAATAATTTATTTATTATTATTATTTTTTTAAAAAATTAGTACTATTTTAGTCCTGTTTTGGTCCTCGCGTCAAACAGGTAAAATGCCAAGTCAATGGTCTCCAAATGGAAGAGGAAACATTTGATAAATGGGAATATTATTAAATATGATCATGAAGCACAAGACTTCAGACAAGCTTGTCATAATATGCATGGGTAGAGAGCCAATTTTATGTGAAATTAAACTGGCAGCAAAAAAACAAAAAAGTGAAAATTAAAACTCATTTTAAATTTTATTTGATTTGAAATTAATTCAAATTTTTTTACTCGAAATTCTCGCTAGTTCAAAAAGTAGTCAATTTAACTTGTAATTAATTTGACATGTATAACTGATCCATTTTTAGGGATGAGAATGATCCGAGTTTGGGCTGAGCTAGATGCAACTTAGCCCAGCTTATCTTGATTTGATTCGAGTTCGAACTAGCCATTAATCGATCTAATTTACAACCTCTAAAGAATCTAAATTAAAAAAACTAAGTTGTCGCTATTAGTATTTAAAATTGGGCCAACTTGACAGATATCTTAAATCACAGCTAATACGTACTTATATATAAGTAATAAATAATTATATTAAAATAAAAAATTTCTTATTTATACTTAAAAAATAAAAGTAGGGCCAAGTTCGATCTGATCCAATATGAATCTACATATTATATGTATTCCATAGACAGCACCTCTCCGTTGTAGTCTAGTTGGTTAGGATACTCGGCTCTCACCCGAGAGACCCGGGTTCGAGTCCCGGCAACGGAAATATTTTTCTTATATGATGCATTATTTCATATCTACGCCAAATACTAAATTTTGTTAATTAAAGTTATCAAAATAAATTTTAAATTAAAAATTTGTAATTTATAGTCTTTTTATTTTGAGATTTTTACCCGTATGACACAAAAAACTTCAATATTTACTTATTAGACACCCTAAAGTTAAATATTACATGACACACACTTATTTATTTTAATTTTACAACCAACACACCCTAGTTAAAAAATCCTTACATTTTATTTAAGTAAATCATACTTAAGTTATGTTTTAACTTAAATAAAGTTCATAGGAACAAAATCTAACTCTCGGTGCACCTTAACTTAAATCTTACATGTTAAAAACTATTTAAATCTATTATTTATGTAGAATATTTTAAATCTAATCGTTAGATGCTCATCTTAACAATTAGATTTAATTTAAGATACAAAAGGGGTTAGATTTTATTCCTATGAACCTTATTTAAGTTAAAACATAACTTAAGTATGGTTTACTTAAATAAAATGTAAGAATTTTTTAATTAGGGTGTGTTGGTTGTAAAATTAAAATAAATAATTGTGTGTCATGTAATATTTAACTTTAGGGTGTCCAATAAGTAAATATTGAAGTTTTTTGTGTCATATGGGTAAAAACCCCTTTTATTTTTCATTCGGACGTTATCTTTTGATTTTAATTTATCAAAATTTAAAGTTACATATTTTCATATATGTACCTATCCTATTTTAAAGTGGGAGTTATTGCATCGGAATCTTAAGACACATGTGAGATTTTAGTTAATTAATTATTATTAGAAATTTTAGTGTAGGTTTGTTTGTAAAAATCAATTTTAATTACATTAAAGGTAAATTTAAATGAAAATTTTGATTAAAAAATGTTTAATAAAAATATTTTTTATTAAAAATTATATATGATGTGAAATAAAATTAATTATTATATTAAAATATATAAAAATATATAATATAAATTAATTATTATTTCATTATATTTTAAAATATATTTAATTAAATTTTATATATAATCTGATTATTTGATTAAAATTAATCAAGTTGATTTTAAATTAACTAAATGAAGAGAAGCTTGACTAATCTAAATTTAATAAATTTAAAATAAATAATATAATTATATTAATTTAAATATTTATTTTAATCATTTAAATGAAAAGAAATAAATTTACTTTTAAAATTGTTGCATAAAAACCCTTTCATATCTTATATAAACTAATAGAATTACAGACTAAGTGTAGTAAAAATTAAATTGAATTGCCCAACCTGATTGATCTAACCGTGAACGAGCGTGCCATTCAGTTCGGTTTGATATTAAAATCATATTACACATTAAATCAAATCAAACAATAATAAATTAATTTTTTTCTATGATATTTATAATTTATGATAATAATAAATCTTATAATAAATTTATCGGCTCATCCTGGTCGATGATTGGTCGGATTGATCCGACTATAAATCGGACAATAGACTAGTTCTTAATCCGATTCAGATTTTACAACAAATGAGACATAGAGAATACAAAAGTTTTACAGATTTTTCTAATATAAAATTTACTAATACAAATTTAATTAATCTAAATATAATAAATTTATAACAAAACATCAAGTAAGCTGATTTCAAAAGTTCATAATAGGCAGCCGACAATGAACTCAATTTTCATTAACTTTTTACAGTATGCAAGAAGAAACAGCTGCAAATAGCATAAGAAAACAAAAGAAAAATCAGATTGCAGCATCCAAAAATAATAAAACAGCAACACATTCAGAATCAGTAGCAGGCCGGAACCCTCCCTGGGCAATCAACGTACAGCCTGAATCTACATCCAAAATGAGCTGAAAAATAGCAACCTGAAATAGATTGTTACTGGCATGAGCTTTTGCGCTTTGAGCTTTAAGATTTGGGTTTAGGCATTTGTGCTTTAGGCATCATACTTTGTGTTTTAGTCTTGGAACTTCGACCTTTGAGGTTAAAGCTTCGGGATTTGAGATTGGTGCATTTGAAAATTTTTAACTTACAAAATATTTTCATGCATTTGGGTGGCAAGAAGGTAACTTCATTGCATTTAAGTTTCACTCAAGTTTCATTAATGTCCATATAAATTTGCCGACATACTGAGTTCTTTACTCAAATCATGCGATACAATGAGAAGAGGAAATCTAATTGGCAGGTTTTATCGACTAGGGTTGAGCAAGTTATTTCGAACTGAAAATGTGAAGCATGAACACATTTGTTTACTTCAACTGATGTATCATTTTCTTTTCACGTAGTTCGTGATCGAATAGATGAATCGTGTGTTTTAAAGAGCAAGAAAATTGAACACTCAACAACTTACAAGTTGAAGAAGATTAAAGATGAGTTTGAGTTGATAAGGATGATTCTAGAGAAGATGATATTTTGTCTTTCAATTTTCCTACCGCTTATAGAAGATCAACTTTCACTCGACAAATCCCATTACTAATGGCTGAACCTACAAGAGAATCTCATAAACTTTTGGAAACATGCTTTCTTAATTATCTGACCAATTAAAGACTACTTCTTGCATCGTTATGAATTCACACCAGCTGTTATGGCTCTGTCTTTGATATCCCCCGCCAACAACAACAACAACAACAACAACCAAGCCTTAATCCCACTAGGTGGGGTCGGCTACATGAATCCTTTGTTTCCATTGCGCTCTATCAGTTACCAAATTCTTATCTAAGTTTAAGTAACTAAGATCACTCCTTATAGTTTCTTGCCATGTCTTCTTTGGTCTCCCTCTTCCTCTTTGTACATGGGCAAAATCCAGTAACTCAATTTTTCTAACTGGACCTTCAATTGACCTGCGATTTAGATATCCCCCGCCAACGTTCATCCATAATTCAGTTCAATTGGCGAGTAAAAGTAGAATAAGCAAATACGTACCTCAAACCATAATGCAAGTTTTGGCCTCCCTTTGGTGATGTCATAGTTTTTCACAGTAGCCAAAATAGTTTGGAATCTCTCAAGAAATGGTGCATATGCTGCATTCACTCAAAAGCATATTTCAGGCCAAACTGAGGAGAAGAATGTAAATCAAGTACTGAATTCAGTTTGAGCCCTAACCAGAATGAATTGCCCAAGGAAGAAAGCTCCATCATCAAACTTCCAAAGGGCTGCTTCTATCCTATTAAAAGCAGCATCTGTTTCCGAATGAATAGTAGAATCATTTCAGTAAGTGCACACAAACAGATGAAACAATATAATTCCTGTGCTTTTGAATACTACCAAGTATTAGAAAGTAAAATTGAGCCATTGATTCTCACCAACTTCTTCACTGACATCTCCCTTTGCAGGCATTGCTGAAAACACAACTTGTTAAAGGAATTGCTGTAAGGTAGAAGCTCTTCGGCAAGCTGCTGCTTTTCAGGATCCTATTTGATTCTGCAGAACATGCAAAATTATTGCAAATATGCAAATCAAAATTCTCTGGGAGAAGAAAGAAAATATATTAATAGTAAGCCACTATTATTACTTCAAGAATCAATGGAGGCCCTTAAAAATTCTCTTCAATGTACTTAACCAAAACCATACTCTCCCCCCTGACTTCATTGTTATGCTCCAGACAAGAAACCTGTTAATGCCAACTACCATAATCGATAATATGATTAAAGGGAGACGAATGCTGTATGGCGTTTAAACATACCTTATTTTCAGGATAAACCTTCTTCTCTTTGTACCACACCGGCCTGTTCTGCAGATGGCCACCAGCTTTATCTTCTCCTGCAACCCCTGCCCGAGAATGCACCACAATTTTTACCTTGAATACCTGACAACTCATCCCAAAAATGAAACAAAAAAGAAAAAAGAAAAAAGAGAGAAATTTTCTGCCTTGTAGTTTCTAGCAATCCAGATCCGCTGCGCATAAGGGTAGGAGTAGGATATGTATAATCTTCAAACCAACTCAAATTAAAAGGAAATCAATTCAGTTGGCATCAAATTTCAAAGTTGCAAAAGCCTAATCCAAGAAAAAGCTTACCTTGCCGTCCCATCAAAGAGAGATGGCGGCTCCGAGGTAGAATCGAGGATAGAAGGGAGCTCCTCCGTTGCAGAACTAGAAGGAAAATTTCATGGTTTTCATCGAGAAATCGACGGTGCAAAACATGGATTCTGCTAATTACCTGACTATCGCGGCGGCCATGGTAAACCTGTGAAGTCTCCTCTTGGGCTCAAGCTTCGGACATGGCCGACGAAACCCTTGATTTGAAGAGATATGAAGGGGAAGAAAGAGAGAAGCACTGAGTCTGAATCTAGCGCGTGCTAATGCTGGAGAGCTCAGATTCGGCGCAGCAAGCGGCAATGGAGAGAAACCCGTTACCATCGTCATCTTCCTCCCTCTACTGCCACTTCGCGACGCCGGAGAAGAGTGGCGATTATACGGCCGGTAACTTCGATCCGTGGACTGCCAGCCGCTTCATTTTTACCGGCAGTTTTATTTTTTTATTTTTTATTTTTTGAAAAACAGTTTTTTAAAATATATGTCATATATAATAACGGATTTATCTTATTTATTTATTAAATAGAAATTCTAAATACATTAATATTATTCATTGTACACTATAATCTTCATCCATGTCATCCCTCTGGATTTAATTATAATTAAATTAATCATCAATCATGATTATACTACTTGTTAACCATAATTTATTTATATAAATTTTTTTAAAATTATAAATATATTTACTGATGTGAGACATGACATAATTTTTAATCCATCGGATAAAAAGCATTTTATTTAGTGAGTGAAGGTTTCATTACATAGTGATTGCACAATAAAATCCCACCCAACCACCTAAAATCACCATAAAAATATGATATCCTTAAAACATTTTGAAATAAATATATAACAACCTAGCCTTTATCCCACTAAGAATTAGTTATATGAATTCTTTATATTCATTGTGTTATATCAAATAATAAATCCTTTTTTTTAACTCCAGATATATAAAATTACTCTTTATAATTTCTTGTTATGTCTTTTTTTATCTTCCTCTTCATCTTTTTATATGAGCAAAATCTAATAATCCAACTTTCTTAATTGGAGCTTCTATTAGCCTATGTTTAAAATATCTAAGTTGACTTTCTCTGAGTTTATCCTCAATTGAGACTACTCTAACCTTCTCGTGGATATGCTCAATTCTCATCTTATCATTTTGCGTATACCCATTTATTTACCTTAACATCCTCATTTTTACAATACTTAATATTATTTGTATATTTATACTTTATAAACTAGCATTCAACATCACATAATATTGCTGATCTTACAACTATTTTATAAAATTTACTTTTATGCCTAAGTGAAAATATTTTATTACACAAAATATTAGATGAATTTCTCCACTTATTCATTCTACTTAGATCCTACTAATGATATCACTATCTATTTTATTATCAATTTTGTACAATTGATCTAAGGTATCTAAAGTGCTCACTTTCCCCAGTAGTTTGATCATCAATTGTCACATCGTCAACATAAGTGTTTCTTTCTTAAATGTGCACTAAATATATTTAATTTTAATTTACTAAAATAAAAACTTTAAACTCTAAAGTATTCTTTGTAACTCGAATTTCACCTTAGCTTTCTTTTTAGATTTATCTGCAAGAAAAATATTATTTACAAAAAGTATATACTGAGGCACTTCATCTTGAATGTATCCAATTAGAACTTCTACAATTAATGTAAAAAGATACTAACTTAAAGCTGAGCATTAGTATAATTTAACTACAATAGAAAAATTCTTAATCAAACTCTTTTGCATTTGAACGTAAGCAACAACTTCTTTAGTAATGTTATTAATAACTTAAATTTAAGGAGTAGTCCTTTTTTTTAGTCATGTTATCAATGTAGAGCATGTCTCTTGAAACTATATCATAGGCTTTTTTTCTAAATGAATAAAAATCAAATGCTCATCTTCTTTACTTTCCCTAAATAGGTATTAATGTATTTTTTCTCTTGAAAAAGTATTAGCAATTAAAAAATTATTAGCTAATGAAAACTCTAAAATAATTTTATCATTCTTATTAGTCTCTCCAAAATTATATTCACTATGACATTAAATTCCTCAGTAATATTTCCTACATATCCATTTAGATTCTCTTCGATAAACACTCTCTTCTCTTAAGATATTCCTTATATCAATTCTTCTAAATCATTTCAATAAATTTTTCTTTATATTCGCATTCAAACTTATTTGTGAGGCATATATACTTATAATGCCAATAATTATTACATTAATAACAATCTTTAAAATTATAATTTTATCTTCATTTTTCTTGTCTTTTACTACATGATCCTTCAAATTCTTATAAAAAATTATATACTCTATTCCTAATAATTATTATGTTAAAATATATTAGGTATGTAATATAAAATTAATTATCATATTAAAATAAAAAAATAATATAAATTAATTATTATTTTAATAATATACATAGAATATAAAATAAAATTAATTTTTAATATTAAATTTTATGTGTGATGTGAAATATCTATTTAAATTTAAACTAGATTAATTTTTAACTGTCAAAAGCACATCTATTTAGATTTGATCCATTTTGAAAAATTCTATGAAATTAAGATCCTGTTTGGAAATGAGCTAAAAATCATGACTAAAAATTAGCTATGACCAAAATCTTAAATTTATTTTAAAAAAAACTTAAAAAATTATTTTATATCTCATCTCACACAAATTCCAACATTAAACAATCACTTTATTTCACATCCAATACAATTCTCAATAAATCAATTAACTTTATTTCACATCCTACACAATTTTTAATATAACCAACTTACTTTATTTCATATCATACATATTTTTCAAAAATGACTAAAAATTTCAACCAAATCTTTTTTTTTTCTTCTTATTACCAAACAAAGCCTAAAAGCCACTGTTTTATTACATTCAGGGTTTTCAAATTTAAGCTTTTTAAGTTCGTTTGATTAGGGAAAATTTTTTAAAAAAAAATTTGTGATTTTTTTAAAAGAGAAGTGATAAGAAATAAAAGAAGTTACACTAAAAATTACCACTACTGGGCACTGAATGAACAGTTTTTTAAGAAAAGAGTCCGCTAATGCCGTTTTGAGTATGGGAGAAGGCAGTCGTACAATCGCCCCATGCGTGAAACAACCAGAAGTTTGTGATCAGTCTTCACTTCAGGCTTCACTAGCTTTACAATGTCCTCTCTCAACCTATTACCACAAAAAAAAAACACAAAATTTTACGCTAGAAATCTTAAATGAAATGAACTCGAAGCTCAACTACTACTAAATGAATAATCAAAATTCACTCAAAATCGGAACTTCAATTCGAGTTGAGATCAACTCTATCGAAACAACTAAAAGACTGGAATCCGGTGATCCTAGAAGTTAGCCTTATATGCAAGTTAGTAGATTTCGCAATCCACCTTTAATTTAGGACTACAAGAACTATATGGTTTCTGAGAATTTTATTAACTGCACGAACCTTGGCCATTCATGGATCTCTTTGGCATGCTTCTGCACAGCCTTGCAAAGTTGATCGAGACTATAGAGCATCATCCCGAACATAAATCGGGCATCTTCCTCCTGGATGATATGAGAGAAGCTAGAATCAATATGTTTGCATTCACAAAATCAAAACATTTCGGATAGATGTGATTGTCCAATAATATTCACAAAAATTTTAAGAAAAAATGTGGATTCTAAATGCTGAATATAAAGTCCAATAATATGCCAGTGAAAGAAAAAGCAACGGAGCTTTGATTGGCAGAATCGAAGCTTAAATTCCCAAAAACACATAAATTTCTCTTCTACATTTGGCTTTGTGAAAAGCAATGATTTCCGTAGGCATAAAAGGGGGATGAAGGTTTGACAACATTCACTTGTGTAATATTTTAGCAATTTCAAAAGGTTTGTAACATCAGGAAAAAAAAAGGAAAAGGAAAACTACTCCAAAAATATTTTGCAAGGCAAAGAACTTACCAATCCTTGCTCCATGTAAGCTTGGAATTGCATGATCCACTCCTCAACTTCAGCTAAAAGAAGCCTCCTCTGAATTCTAGCACTTCTTCCTCTACCCTCTGCCCCTTTATCCTGAAATTTGATAATAATCTTAGTGGATTGTATTCCAAGAGAAACTTAGACATGCTAAAATCTTCATTAAGGTTATTCCAGCCACCTAAGATTTTCAAAAAAGGAGCATTTGGTTTGATGTTATCTTGATGTTATGTCATGTTATCTAGATATTATGACTTCTAGATGTCATCTTTTAAATCACAATTCTATAATATTTTAAAAGATTATTTAAAGATGTCATCAAACTAAACAATTATTTTCTATAAATAACATGATATAGCATCAAGATAACATTAAACCAAACACCCCCTAAATGCTATTTCATGCCAAAGTACAGCATTTTTTTATATATTTTATTAAAGCTATATACATTTATATAATTCATGGCACAGCATACAGAAACAACATAAGGCAAATGCATAAGCATTTACATGGGATGTGACAAATTAAAATCACACATGAATACAGCAGCAAGAAGCACAGATGCAGCCATACACTTGATTGTATATTTTCCTGATAATACATAACATTGCATGCTGAGAACATCTTAGTAGAAGGAAACAGCGAATGCACATCTAGATGAAAGCATGTGCAAAATTAAGACTGCCAGACCAACAGAATTCGTACTAATGTCATGGTTTTAAAATTGTTAATGCGTAGCAAACTAAAAAGCCAATTTTATCATTTTAAATTTTCATCTTCATCTGATTTATTGCAACAAATACAGCACGGAAAACCAATGCCTTCACTCTACTATGAAGATTGGTAGCACTTAAAACTTTTAAAGATTTAGCTGAGATTTAAGGATGCAAGAATAATTGCACCCATTCACATGATAATGCATAGGGATATGCACAGGAACTTGCATGCCTGCTCCATCCTTACATAGATGCATGCCTTACTATTTCATAGCTCTATCAAAAATGTAAGCCTTCTGGTTGTATATTCTAAGGTGCTTACTAAATACTAATGCATAAATAGCTCGCTAGAGCTTCTATATTGTTTGAGTTAATTAGACTTACTAAATCCTTTTTCACGTTCAGAGTCCAAAACTTTACAATAGCCAGCATCAAGCACAGAAATACAAATTTCAGAGAATTGATGCGCTCTCACCAAAATGTTTGTCAAAAAGTTCATCTTAGGATTAATTGAGCTCATTATTAAGATTCCTGAAGAAGATAAATCTTTCGTGGAAACCAATGCAATCATGAGCAAAGATAAGACGTGCCATCTCACCTGAAATACCCAGGTCCGGATTAGGTAGAGCAGAATTAAGGAAAGAAAAAATGCCGGTAGTGCAGCAAGAAGGGCAAAGTTGATCTCATTTGCCTTCAGAATCTGATCCAGTTCGAGCATTGCTCTGCCCAACAGATACTAACTTCAGCTTCAATAGATTATGGTGGATAAAGAATCTTACCCGAACGTAGAATAGAAAACTCACGTCTCAAGATCCAGTTTTAGCTTTTGAATCTGGAAATTGACATTTAAGTATATGAATTTCTAGTGGGCAGGTTGTCGCAAAACTGTAAGCAGCAGAATAAGTGAAACCTGAATGAGCAAGGCATGAGCAAGTTCTCCACTAATGAGATTCTGAATTGGATGCATCACCTCCTTCTCGTATCTGCATTAAGTCATTATTATCCATCTAAATTATTGAAATCTAAATTTTAATATTCTATTAGTTATAAAGACAAATACTAAATTTTATAGTAAAATAGTCAAAAAATCATCCCTTCATTAATAACATAATTATATTTCTTCTTAAAATTATCTGAATCCCGATCTGCATCATAAAATATTAGTTAACACATTTTCAAAATAAAGACATGATCCAGATGGTTGAAAGTTGAAACTTATACTGACCATTGGCCAACTTATACATAAAGAGAGAAAATGAAACCAATATAAGTAATTTAAGAGAAACCAAACTTTAGTTAGTTGCCTTCATTTACAAATCTGAGCGCCTGATGAAGATCAAGTCATCAAATCAAACGATTTCAAATTCGAATACTCCAGGAACAGGAACGGCAGGAAATAAATATAAATGAAGAGAACTGTTTAGTTTTCTTTGAAACATTTTTTTATCGTGAACATTTGGTTGACTAGACAAGATGTTATTTTATTTTGGCTATTTTCTTTGCTATTTTGATGTATTTTATTTATTACACGGGTCATGAACTCTATAAATAGGCTATTGTTTTTGTATTTGGGAGCTTTCATGAATGAATAAATTTACTCTCTTTAAATCTTCTCCCTCTCTTCTTCCTTCTCCTTTTTCCCCCACTTTAAGCTAAACATAAATATGATATATTATACCACAAATATACAATTCTTAATCCATCTCAAAAAGGAAACTTAAAAGATCAAAATAAGCTAAATATTTTTTTTTTCAAGATAAAAATGTGTATTTTTTTCATGCATATGTCGAAAAATGTAGCATGTCTAGGACACAGGATATCCATACCTTGACATGACAATTTCCATCATTTCTTGGTCAGTTAAATTTTCCAAAAGCTTTTGACCCTTTATTTGTTCACTAAAAGCTAGCAACATCCTGCAAATTAAAAAGCACAACACTACATTATAAGCAAAATAAAAAATTAAGATAATTACCTACATGCTATAATAAACTCATCATTTTGCTATTACATATCCATACTTGATAAATTGATTTCACAAACCACAAAGTATGTGAAAGTTACCTCCATACTACAAAGTCCAGTGCAATATTTTAGTAGTTTATGATGTACATAATATGAAAAAATGTGCATGATGTAATCAATTAAGTATGAATATAATATGTAAAATGAAAAATTTACTATAGCATATAGGTAATTATCTCTAAAACTAAAAGTTTTGTTGTTACATGCGGAGCTCAATCTAATAATAAAACTTGTCATACTTGCACATAAAAGTATGACAATATTTATCACCTAAAAAGAATATTTTGAGTCATATTACCTAATAGCATCTCCAAAGCACCTTTTTAAGTAATACAAGCATGGAATTGTGCTCTTAAACTATATGGAACACCAATTCTATATAATCAAGTATTTCTAAAAGGCTTTGCTCTATAATATATGAGGAGAATAAATGCAGTAATGTTCTATAAAAAGTAAATATACAGTAAAGAATAAGAATATTTAATGAATATTGTAGGATTTTCTGTAAACTTTTTATGTGCCAAAAGCGTGGTTCTGGCCTTCTCAAGCATCTTTTTTTTTCTTCCGAAATTCTGGATACATTCATGCTTTAAAGAAGAAATAATATAGTTTTTCCATGAAGAATGCTAATGGTCATGGATTTCTTCCGACGAGCTGGTATATTTGGTCAAGTTGCAGGATTTCCAAAATGGATCCCTTGCAAGTGTTGTGAACTCAATCTTATAGTCTCAAGATCACAATCTGTGCCATCTACAGCTTATCAACATTGTCACTACTTTCCTATTTCAATTTTTTACCTTGGATATACATCTTTGTAAATTCTCCATCTGGTTCACTTACTAATTTTCTTCTAACTCAATGCTTCCACTATGATTTTCTTTTATAATTCGTTTTCCCTACTATTACTCTTACGATAAATCCGCCAAGTTCTCTTTTCCCCCATTTCTTGCATAATATCTTGCTCTTTTAGGTTTATGGATGCATCTGCTAGTTCATCATCAACTATTCTTGAGTTTCAGGCATCCTAAACTCTAGTAACCGAGGGTTTTTGAATTTCCAGAATTTCCGCATGTATTTACAGCTATTCTCAAGCACAAAATCTTTTTTGGGCTGAAAAGAGAATACATCTACGTCTAAGTCCCTATCATACATGAAGATGTGTTTGCATAGGCTGAAATGCCTGAATTTAGGTTTATATTGTAATAAGAAGTAGCAAATAAGTATGGTGGCAATGAGCAAGAAAATTTTCTTTAATTTACATAGATGAAAAATTTTTCTAACCAGAGGGGCCTACCTGTGAAGAGAATTAGAAGTCAATTGCACCTCTTCACTTTCCATAACACCTTTGTGCCTCTTTCTGAAAGTCTCAAAAAGTTCATCTCTGATCGAGATAAGCTGATCACAGCCCAAAAGCTCACTATCAGTATTCAGAGTAGACTTTGAGGCAATATCTACTTTATAGATGGCATTATCAGCTAAATCAATCTTAATTTAATGGCGTTAAAATAAACACCGACATATAAAGCAATATAGACAAGAAAAAAATGCAGTCAAAGCCATCCCAGGTTGTGAAGTACCTAGCAATATGATGATTTAGAATTTTTTCTAGTGAATCTAATCACTTCTTACCCATCATTGTGAAGTATCGTCAGCTTTCGCCCAATCCAAACTGTCATACATTTTGTTCTTAAAAAGGTTGTTTCTTTGTGCGTTATTTTAAACGAAGTAAAAGATAAACTTTGATGTAATATATTTATGTTTTGAAATTTGTAAAATATTTAATATAAAATTATGGGTTAATAGCATTTAGGTCCCTCTAATTTGGGGCTATGTGCAACTAGATCCCTCTAATTACTAAATTAAGTAGGTTATCAAGTTTGAAATAAAGTACAAATAGGTCCTCCGATATTAATTAAAGTATTCAATAGAGAATATTTTCTCTAATTGATTGGCACTTTAGACATTATCCTCATCTAAAATATTGATTTAACTTTTAAATAGTCAAATTAGTTCATTAGTTAGAGCAAATATCCTTCATTAAGTCCATTTATTAATGTCAAAGGACCAATTTGCGTATTACCTCAAATTAAAGAATCTATTTGGTTAATTTAGAATCTAGAGAAATCTAAATGCGCATAGGCCTAAACTACAAGGACCTACTTGCTATTGATACTAAAATCAGTTTATTTCGAGATGTGTGCACAATTTTAAATAAAGTTAGTTTTATATTTTAAAATTTGTATAAGATGTAAAATAAAGATAGTTTTAATGTTGAAGTTTGTATAAGATTTGAAATATTATTAACTTAATATTAAAATTTATGAGCAATGCCACCAATAAAATTAATTTTAACTTAGGTTAAAGTTAATTTAAGCAAACAAACAGACTATAAAAGTTTCTCAATAAGATGACATCATACCATTCATATAAACTAACCTACTTTAATTAATAGTACTCTCTCATTCGTTCTGATGTATGCCCTCTCACATGTGTATTAGTGAATGTCATCAATGCCATAGAGAAGCTTGTCAAAACTTTTCTATGAAATGACGATGTGACATCTAAAGCTATACATTATATAGCTATGGGATTCATAACTTCAGCTAAATATATGAATAATGATGAGTGTATTTGGAAGGAAAGTATGAAAGATAAATATGGAGCAAAAAAAAACATCCATTTGAATCCCAGAGAAATGACTTGTGAATTTGGAAGTTATTATAATGTGGTGAAGAGTTAGAACAAAACAACATAATTTGGCTTGTTCATGATGAGAGATCTCTCTCTTTCATAAAAGACCCTTGGACATCCACCACCTCTTGAGTATTTGGCCAATGTTCCTAGTCAATAAACAAGTGGATAAATGGCCTACCTCTATTGTTGAGGTTATTGTGGATGATGAGTGGGAGAAGGGTAGAATGAGCCATTTGTTCGGTGAGGAAACGAAGCAAAGGAAGACAATAAAAAGACTAAGATTCCTATAATAGCAAAGACACGTTGGTTTCAGAAGACAATAAAAAGACTAAGATCCCCATAATAGCTTTCCACAACAAGCAGTTTGAAATAAGGAAGCCTTGCAATAGTGATTGGTGCTTGGAAGCTTCCTACTCAACTGTGAATGCAGGCTTACTTTGAAGGATTTGTAAAAGGGTTGTTCCTACTTTAGGAAGGATGCATAGGAGGTGGTTAGCTGCTTCAATCTTGTGTCTGTGGGAGTGGAAGTATAGAGTGGCAAAAAAACTTGCAGCATATTTGCTTCAAGTGCAATCTTTGCAAGTTGAGAGGAATTCTCCAACAAGGTACATCTTCATTTCCACTAATGTCTTCTTTGCTAGAAATAAAGGCCCAAGCTACTAAATCCAACAAGAATGACAGGCACCCAAACTTGGGGGTTGCTACCCTTTAAGCTTTGGGAACCACTGATACAATTCGTTGCACAACAATAACCCTCGAGAAGAGGCGCACTGCGATCATTTTTACTTTTGTAGTATATTTACTTTTTCATAATCACCAGGAAATGTGGAATGATATGCGTAATGTAATCCTAATTAGATATTAGTAAATAATAACAAATGATCATAAAATTATTCAAGAATATTTGCTGATAATAACTATGAAATAATTAAGAAATTATAAGTTCGAGAAGTAAATCAATTTTAAATATTTAGAAATAAGTCTAAATAATATCTAGTTAACTTGCCAACTGATTTAAGATAACTTCATTTCAACAAGTCATAGCCACGGTACGTAGTAAAGGGTATTCTCATAATAAAATATTATCCAACAATAATTTAATCACACAATAATGTTCAAGTCATACAGGTGAGCAAATCAAGCATTTCTGATTACAGATATCACCACAAGATCTCGCAAAATACCCGAGATATTTAATAGATTTTCAGATTTACCTTGGGGTGAGAATCAGTTATCACGGAGACGAATCACAACAAACAAAGAGAGCCAGAGGAGGATTTGTGGAGGTAGCATAGCACATGCCAGAAGAGAATTGTAGGCTGAGTTTGGCGATGACAATGAAATCGCCAAGCAACCGATGGCGACCGATGGCAACCACGAATAATCATCGATGGTAATGGTGACAGGCTGACAGCAATCGCAGGCGGTACAGAGGAAGCAGATGCGGTTATCGTCAACCTATGGTGATGTCATTAGAAACCAAACTCGTGCGCACAAGTTTGAGTCGTTGATCGCTGTCACAGGGAGGAAGAGAATATACAGAGCAGTGGGACTGTATTCGGGAGGAGGCGGGCCGGCGAACGAAGGATCGCCAGTGGTGGCGTAGCGAAGGTCGCTGCTGGGTGTCGATCGCGCATGATTGCACGTGCGAGATGATCGGAGGGCCGGGTAGTGTCGCGCGCGATAGGAAGCAACTGGTGAAGGTCGGCGCGCAAGCCGACGTAGGCAATCGGGCAAGGGCGGGTGTCGCCGGTGGTGGACGAACCCACTGGCCGACGGCGGGGTCGCAAGCGAAGGCGCGGTGAGCAGGTGGTATCGGGAGCTTTCCGAGCCGAGATGATGGAGGAAGAAAAAGGGGTTAGGGTTGGGAAAATTATTGAGGGGCCTGGGCCTAAATTTTCTTGAGCTGAAAATTATAATTTAAAATAAGAAAAAAGAAAATACTTTAAATTTCTTTAAGACATTTAGATATTTTCACTCAAAGCCCCAACATTTCTCTTCACCGGGATATAACGCACTATTTCAAACTAAAAATGATTTTATTCTAGGATTAAAACAAGCAACACTAGTCCATGCCTTTATTACAATTAAAATTTAAATTGAAAAAATAAATACAAAAGTAAAAAGGAAAATTACAACATTCCAAATACAAACATCTAAAAAGGGAAAGGAACAAATGAAATCAGCCCAAAATATGAAAGATTCTCATTCAAATCAATAAATTGATTTGAATAGGGATTTTCAATCCAACTGATCAACCACCAATTACACCTGCTACCAAATTTATTGATATCAATTCTCCATCCAAATCGATTTGGTTCATAGGTCAAGTCATATATTATCACACCTAGCAGTATAACTACTTGAGTTGGTTGAGCAAATTTTTCATTTGTCTTACTTTATTTCACACATGCGCATATTCTCATATAATAAGAAATGTAAATAGTGCAGCTTGCTAAATAGCACATATGGCCACACTTGATGATTTTGTTGGGAAAAGGGGAATGTCGCTCCTCACTAATTTTTATGATATCCTCCAAGTGGATATAACTTGATGTATCTGTGTACCACTCTTGTTGATCTATAAAAGGCTTAGCGAAAAAAAGGTGACTTACCCTCAATTATTAATTTGGAATTTGCGTCATTCTTGTCTCCTAGGCCACCTAGAAGCTTGCTAGGAGTTTTACTTTGTCTAACCTCTCATCCTGACAATCACTCCCCACCCCCATTAAGTCATATAGTATAGCGAGAATTTTTCCTCGCATATTTCAAAAAAACGACACCAAATATTCATTTATTCTATACATAAAATGGGAAAAAATGATACAAATAAATTAAAAATGTTTGATAAAGTTCTTACATGATAAGGTTATTGACCATTTTTGCAGCAAAATTTCAAAATTTTGAACAAAAATAAGACAGCTACAAAAAAAAGTCAATTGAGCTGCTAAAACACCACTATATGCATCTCTATAAGAAAGAAGTTTTCAGTATAAAATCCATTCAAAAGATCTAACAACAACAACAAACTAAGCGTTTATCCCACTAGGTGGGGTTGGCTACATGAATCATTTATTCCATTGCACTCTATCAAATAACAAATCTTTATTTTACTCTAAATATGAAAGATCATTCGTTATATTTTTTGTTGTGTCTTTTTTAATCTTCATTTTCCTCTCTTTACATGAACAAGATCCAATAACCTAACTTTTCTTATAAGAGCGTTTATCGGTCTACGACTTATATGTTCAAACCATTTAAGTTGACTGCGATGCCCGTGGCCGAAGAGGCCGGGGAATGATCCCCGAGTGATATCCTAAAAGAAAGGAATCACTGAGGCAAAGTGCGGCTCTTGGCAAGCTTCTAGGCCGAATAATAAGTGGTAAGAGAGGCACAGGAATAAATCATTCCACATCGAAAAAGGAGAAAAATCTTGAGCTGTATAAGTAGATAATGTGATCTCATATGATAGAGGCGCCTTTTTGAGCAAAATCGTGATGCTAATGATGAAAAATTCTGTAGTTCAGCGTGCTTAGGTTGGAGTAGCACTAGAATAAATAACCTTCTAGGAAGTACTCAAGTCACGCAATTTTCCTAAAGCTAAAGCGAACAATGCATTTACATTAAGATCACGGGATGTTACAATATGGTATTAGAGCTGACCTCCCGCAGTACGATGTGGTTCGAGGACGAACAAGGCGAAAGCTGGTGAGCCTGTGATGCCGATGGCCGAAGAAGGCGGAGAGTGATCCTCAGGTGATAACCTAAGAGAAAGAAATCACTGAGGTAAAATGCAGCTCCTGACAGGCTTCTAGGCCGAATAATGAGTGATGAGAGGAGCATAAGAATGAATTGTGCCATATCGAAAAGAGAGGGAGATCTTGTATAAATAGATAATGTGATCTCAAATAGTAGAGACGCCTTTTGGAGCAAAACCGTGAGGCCAATGATGAAAAACTCTGTCGTTAAACGTGTTTGAGTTGGAGTAGCACTGAGATGTGTGACCTCCAACTAAGTACAAGTCATATAATTTTTCTAAATCTAAAGCAAACAATACCTCTATATTAAGATCACGAGATGTTACATTGACTCTCTCTGAACTTACTTTCAAGTGAGGTCACTCCAACTTTTTCACGGATAACTCATTTCTCACCTTATTCTTTCACATAAATCCACTCATCCACTTTAACATCTTCATTTCTACGACACTTATTTTATTTGTGTATTTCAGCTTTGTAGGCCAACATTTAGCTTCATATAATATCGTTAGTCTTATAATTGTTCCATAAAATTTACATTTAAGTTTGAGTAAAATTTTTCTATTACACAACATATCAGATGCATTCCTCCACTTTATCTATCCTACTTGAATTTTACAAATAACATCATTATCTATTTCACAATTATTCTGTATGATTGATCCAATATATCTACATCATTCGCTAATGGGGAGATAACTTGATCATCAATTGTCATCTCTCCATTACAAGTATATTTTTCTTGACTAAATTTATACTTCATATATTTAATTTTTGATCCGCTAAAATAAAAGCTTTTAAATTTTAATGTATTTCTCCATAAATCAAATTTTACCTTAACATCTTCTCTAGTATTATCAATGAGGAGAATATCATTTGCAAAAAGCATACACCAAAGCACTTTTTCTTAAATGTGTTCAGTCAAAATCTTCATAACTAATACAAAGAAATATAGTCTTAAAGCTGAACTTTAATGTAATCCAACTGAAATAAAAAAATTCTTAATCAAACTTTTTAATGTTTGAACACATGTAACAACTCCTTTATACATGTCTTGAATAACTTGAATACAATTAGTGTAAATTTTTTTTCTTTTTTAAAATTCTCCAAAGCACTTATCTTGGGATTTTATCATAAATTTTTTTTAAATCAATAAAAAATAAATGCAGATATTCTTTTCTCTCCCTAAACATCTCCATTAAATAATTGCATAATTATTCACCTACAATCATCAAAACAAAAATAAAGAAACACAAACAAAACATATTTAAGTCCTCAGAATCAAGTACTAACAATGCTTTTGATGTACTCGAGCTAAATTTGAGAGGTAGAGTTTTACCGGTTGTTCAACATGCTCCTCCCAAAAGGAGATAGTTGATTCTTTTGCCGTCTGTATCCAGTTGTCAATGTCAGAACTTCCCATTAAGCTGCTATGACGTAAAATCCAAAGTGAACATACAGAAAGGCCAACTGCACCACAAGTATAGTGCAACCAGTACAAAGTCATTCGGTTCGGTTTCTGACAGCTGGAAAGCTTGAATGATGATAAAGTAATTTGTAATCAGATTTGAGAAAGATTTTCAAAACCAAGATTGGAAGGAAAAAAAGTTTGCATTCGTTATAATTCAAGTATCTAATACTCAACATTCCATATCTTTCCAGTCTAATTTGTGTTCCTCCCATTCATAAAACAACCAACTTACAATGAAAGATAGATAAGAATCAAGTCGTTGAAGATTTTGATGGATCAAACTTGCTGCATCCCTGATTTCTGTATCATTCCATTGTGTTTGTTCATTTTCCATACTTGGAAGTTTCTCAAAAAGAAGTGCACAAGACTTTCCACTCTCCATGGGAAACAAATCATTGTTCTGGAGTATTGAGAAAAGCCAAAATCAGGATGGAAAACATGTAGATATACATACAAAAGGATCACATGACATGATAAGACCTTTTCATCATAGCCTATGGCACAAGTTAGATATTTATAATCCAGAGTGTTGAGAATACCACACTGTATTTCTCCCACAGATGGCTAACAGATTCTTCTAGCTTGGAGAAAAGCTTATCAATCTTCATCAGCAATAAGGGTAATGAGTTATATGGGTTCTCAGTTATCTGTTCACGAGATTCGTTGGCCACTAAATAAACCTAACAAAACAGACATAAAGTCGGTTATTATTTGAGAAAAAATGGTGCATACATACTATCAAAAAATTATAGTAATGTATTCCATCTATCATATATTCGGAACATTCAAAGATGAATTACAAAGTCAATTATCAATGAGTTGAACTAAAAAGCTATAACTATATCAATGGACTTGTAAAGCAAACAACAAATGCCAACTCATGATTATGCAAACCTGTGCAAGGAAAGTAGCCAAACAACATTGGAGACTCCTTAATATAGTTGTTTTCACAAATATTGTGTCAGCTGCAGTGTGAGACAAATACTGCAATGGAGATACATCTGTGCTAATTCTTCTTATCATCTGAAATGATTCACGAATAAAGGCCCGCGGTCCCCTATTGAAAACCATGAAGCGGATCTTTTGATAATCAGTTTCCTGAAAAAAAGTAGATGATTAGAAAATCCGTACCAATTATGAATAGAAAATCTAACCTTTTACAATACAATAATTTAGAAGGAGGAGCCAATGGCATAGTGAATAAAAATAACCACACATTTTTAAAAATAAAAATAACCTCTGCCCTGGCTTGCCAGAATGTTAGACTTTTCTGAATTTTGTGCAAATTGGACAGAGCATTCTTCATAATATCCTCCAATATGACAAGTACATTGGATGCCTCATCTGCAACCCTGCAACATATGAAATATCCTCTTAAACAAAAATGCACAATTTTCATTGTCTTCTTGAAGCTTTACTCGTTCAAGGTAAGGTCCACAACAACTTTCAATACAAACAATAATAAAATCAATCAAAAGAGGAAAAGAGAAGGAGAGACAAAGAGACACTTATTGCAATTGAATTTTCCATGTAGAGCACCAATTATCATTTTTCTACGCAAAGAAACATTTCATAATGTAATAGTCCACAACGTTTAAACACAGTGAAAAGTGTGATGCCATTGTATCTAAAAAACATGTGTTTTCTTCATATAATTCCAATTTAAAACTTTTAACTTCTCTTTTATCATTTATTCCAATGTATAATGCATTCTAGGCCATTTAAGAGCATTAAGGTTCACAAATGCGTGTGATATGCTGAGAAGATAATAATAACATGAAGAAAACAACAATACATAGGGCGATAACTCACTTGGAGGTGCTAATGAAGCTGCGATGCAGAATAAGAGGAAGGCCCGGACTCGGCCTCCGAGAACGAGTGCTTATGCCCTTGGAATTAAGATTTAAAAGTTTCACGAGAAGGCTCGAGTCGGGAGAGGGAAGGTAGTTGAGGAAGGCCTTCCAGATCCTATGTGAATAAGAATAGATGAGGGCCTTCGCATTTCCTTCCTCGCTGTTATGGTTCTCCGACGCGGACGACGCCATGGCTGTCTCTCGGCGGCGCCTTCGTCGCCGAGAGACGAGAAGCAACGAGGAAGAAAAAAATGGCGGAGCCGGAGTAAATTGAGAATTTACGGTGATTGCCACCAAGTTTAATCAAGCGTTTATTCGGTAACTTGATCTCCTTTTAGTAGGTCTAACGGGTCGATGGGTCGGGTTTCGAACTCGAATCTGATTCAATCCGAATAACCTCAACTCGAATTTAATTAATTTATTAAATAGGTCAAAATCTATAACTCGAATCTGACCTAATTAATAAATGGGTCAGATTGGCATGCTGACCTGACTCATTTATAAGATATTTTTTAATAAATGTCCAACTCGAATCCGATCCGACCCAATTATGCTCAATCCGAATTCGACCACTTTAATAACGGGTCAAAATTCATAATTGATATTAGAAATTTGCTAGTCGAATTCGGGTCAAGTTCTCTAAACGAGTAGCCTTATCTCGCAGAGTTCATTCATCATTTTAGATGTTATAAAAATTTAAAAATTCCTAATAATTAATGAATCTGATGCGTTTGTTTATCTAACGTTAGCTTTGCTTTAATTTTATGCACAAATTTTTATATATGTATAAATAATTATATTTCATATTATATACTTATTTTAAAATAAAAAATAATTTTATTTTAAATTTATATATTTATATATACATACATATACGCTAACTAATTTCAGGTTGCTCATACGCTGCTGATTCGCAACGTAATAAGTTTCTTTATTTTATGTAATACAAATTTTTAATAAAAAAAATATTCTTATTCAAAATTAACGAATTTAATTTTATTAAAATTGCTCAATAAAAAAATTAATAAACTTTTAAACACCATATATAGATGCATAATTCTTTTAAATTCGCTCACATCTTATTTAACATGAATTCGGTTTTATTTTTTTATAACTTAAAATTAACTCGCTCGTAATAAATTGATTCAACTCACAATTAATTTAATATCAATAAAATACATACCTAATTTTTCATGATATATATATATATATGTATTTCACGTATATAAATATATTATATAAAATATATCAGTAATTTTGATGAAATTAATAGGTAAATACATAAATAATAAAAATAAATTTAATAAAAAAAATATAAATGAATATTTAAATAAAAAAATATTAAAAAAATAAGCACAATATTTAACTTGAAATTAAATATATATTTTACTTAACCCAAATTCAGAAACTTTGATTTAATATCCATGAGAACTTATATGTTCCCAATCATAAATTTCTTTATTTACATATTACATGATATAAAATTCATATTTGTGCTTAATGTTTTTTAATATTGTGAATCTCGTCATCCCATTTACTCGATTCTTTCTTTAGCGTTAATAAGCATCTAAATAAAGTGCAGTAATATTAAAACTTAGATTGATATAAGGCGTCTTTTGGTTCGAATTTATTTTAAATAATAGAAAAAAATTAATTTATTTTTTAAATTTAATATCAAAAAATTTTATTTTAATATTAAAAAGCACATAAAATGTGAAATAAAATTAATTTTAAGACTTGTATTTGTATTAAATATACAATAAAATTAACTTTTATAGTTAAAATTTATGTTAAATTAAAAAAATACCTCAAAACAAACGAGGCCTTTTAAGTGTAGTGCAGGTATTTTGTATTATAGTTACCGTTTATGATCATAGAGCAAGTGGTAAGAGTTTTCAAGCCCATTATTGATAGTAGGATAAATTTCTAAATAGCTCAATCTCTTGGTTTTCATATTGTATGATTACTCACGAAATTTGTACTCATTTTTTTTTAAATAAAAATAAAAAAAATTTCTAAATAAGTTTTATATTATTTATAAAATGATATGAATTGATGATATCTTATAATATTTTTATCTTTTTAGAGCTAATTGGTTTGAACTTATTTTTAATACAATATAAATTTAAATTATAAAAAAATCAAATTTATTTTACATCTAACATAAATATGAATATTAAGATTAATTTTATTTCATATTTTATATGTTTTCAAATATTAAATTAATTTTTTTATTATTAAATTTATGAAATAAAATTATTTTTTTTTCTTCTAGCAAGTTCAAAATATACTCCCAATTTTCAAGAGCAATAGAGAATATGTTGAGCCTTAAAAATAATAATAATAAAGCGATATTTTCTTAGTTTAGTGAGAAAAGAAATTGTTTAGGAATTAGCTGGTTTTAGATTGGAACCATTGTTATAATTTTTAAGCAAAAGAGATTGTAGTGTGAAAGACTGAAATCTAAAAAATAATAATAATAAATAATTGCAGGGACAATTAATTTACAATAAAGTTTGCAATTATCAAAAAAAAAACATAGTTTTTGTAAATAAAAAAATTTACAGGAACTTCGCTCCAATCTTTCTGCCAAAAGATGTAACATTTCCTTCAGGCAGGAGGATACTCACAGGCAACGATCTGCAACCGAGAAGGTTCATGCTCCCCGCCCCCGCCGCCGCCGCCGCCGCCGCCTCTTCCAGCGATTCTCCTCACAAACGACCTCCTCCACCACACCCGAAACGCCCTCTGCAAGTTAGGGCACTCATCCCCTTTCTTCAAAAAAATGTCGAACCACCGCATCAGTATATCCTGCTGCTCCGCCATCGCCAGCGTCAGAATCATCTCGCTCAAACCCTCCTCCACCGTCCTCCTATCAAACCCTCGGCAAGCCCTCTTCATCCACCCGAAGTCCTCGTACACCGCCTCCATCCATGTCCTCAGCACCTTCAATCTCGCCTCCTTCCCAACCATCACCTCCCCTTTCCCCACCGCAACGCAAAGCTGTGTCGTGATCCTGCTGATCTCGCATCGGTACATCACCGGAATACTCCCGTGGATTCTGGCAAGATCCGTTTGATCAGCCCACAACGTCACGAACTCATCCGCGATCTTCTTGCTTATCAGAATCTCCAGTAGCCACTGGATGTTGTCTGCCTCGCGAGCTATGTCGGCCATAAGATTCCGGCGATGATCATTCACAGCTGCAGTAGCTTCGTTCAGACAGATAAGAAGGGAGCTGATGCACTTGTCGCAGAGATGGTAGAGGGTTTCTCTCGAGACGTCGATTTTATCGCTGTTGTCTTCTTGAAGCAATCCGATCATCAGGGATTTCATGTCTCGCCGGGCTTTCTCTTCCTTGGATTGCAGGACGCCGGCGAGGAGGCGGAGGAAAATGGCGTCGGCTCTGGAGGAATACGATGACTCCACAAGAACTCTCTGCAGGACCTCCGCTGCTGGTTCTCTGAGCTGCAGCTGACTAAGAACAGAGACTACATCTGCTTCTTCTTCCTCCGACCATGGAATTGCTTCCAGGTGCTCCAGGCAAGCCACCACCCCTGCATCAAACATCATGGCTGCAGAAACCTGCGAATTCGTTCATTAATTCTTCAATGAATTTGCCAAGAATATCGGAGAGAAAAAGGGATTGAAATCATTCAGATTACATTGAGCAATCCGAGAACGCGGCGCACACGTTCGCCGGAGATCCGTCGCCGGAGATCTCCGCAGTACATCATGGCAAGCACCTCGACATACACCTCCACATCGTCGCACTCGCAGATCTCGACCACTCCGCCGCGCCGACCCAGCTTCTCCGCGAAGAACCGGCTCCGAGCTGCCAGAACCCGCCGGTGAACCCCCATTGAAACCCTAAAACCATCCCCAGAGCTCACCGACAGCTCGACGTCTCCGGGACCCCAATTTGACCGCTCCCCTGATAGCACCCTCGCGATCCGCTCTTGCACGCGGAGCTGCTTCTCCCAGTGATCCCTCGCCTCCGGAGAGCGCCGTTGGAGGTCCTCGCGCACGATCATTTCGAATAGGGTTGTCGGTGGTGTCGCTGGTGAGCGCTGGCCTGAGGAGCTGGATGGAGGACACGTGGAGGAAGATGACAGCGGAGGTGAGGATAATGGGGAGGATGGGAGGCGAGAGGGAGACAAAGGGGAGGATGAAGGGGAGAAGAATCCCTGGCGGATCATGGCGGAGACTTCGCCGGACTTGAGGAGGCCCTCGGCCGCCGCGGCCATGGCCATCGATGGGGGCAGAGAAAGTCGCTAATGCAAGGGGTCAACTCTGGGAGGGTCAAAAAAGCGCATACAAAGCTTGGTTTTTGTGGATCGGGTGCTCCGCTCTTCGAAATTCGAGCCAGCACCGGACCAAAGCGTATGCAGATCGGTCGAGAGAATCTGACAATGGCGGTGAGACGGTATGCTCACCGCAGTGGGTGGATGTGTGGGTTGAAAGCATGATTATCTCCGACAGGATGAATGTGGTGTCGGCTACCTCTACAAAAAAAAAAAAAAAAAATTTAATGATTAATAACAAATAAGTCGGGCTGTAAATGAAATTTTATATTCTCTTCGATAAAAGCTAATTTATTTTTAATTTATTAATATTAATAAATATATTTAAATATAATTTTAAAAACTCAAATAATAAATAAATAAGTTTGAATATATTAGCGTTTGTTTCGTTAACATTTATGAATTATTCATATGAAATTTATGAACATATTAGTTAATGTTAACGTAAGATGTGGGGGTCATAGGAAACACCAAAAAGAAAGAGAGTTCCGAGAGACGGCGGACGGAAGCTCAGCGGGGGAGTGAATTCAGAGCATTCAGAGAAACACACAGAAATTTAAGGTGGTTTAGGGAGGAAATTTCCTACGTCCACCGATCGATCAGCGAAGAAGTTTCACTAATGGAAAAATATAGTCCTGAAGACTGATACAGTGTTTTTTTTAAGAGAAGAGGAATCCGAAGAAGAAGAAGAAGAAGAAGAAGAAGAAGGGAGCTCCTCCGTTGGAGCCCTCACACACCGGGGGCGAGAGAGTTTTCCCTGTTTTTTCTGCTTTCCCCCTCCCTTTTTGGGGAACTGTTCAGGGGTATTTGTAGCTGACGGAGTGTGTAGCTTTACCCGGGTTTTTCGGAGAAAAGGTGATGGACAAGCTCTGGGTTCACGCCGCTTGTCGGCCACCGGAGGGGCTTTTAGCCGCGAAAGGATGATGATATCTTTTAATACTGGTACTTCTTCTGGAGATCCGTGGTGGCTGAAACATGCGGATCCTTGATTTGCGAGTCTGGAGAAAGGTGCCCTGTACGGGGAACGACGTGGTTAGATGGAGCTGACTGTGACAGGCATTGTTCCGTAACCTCGTACCCGATGTTACCAGGGATGATCCTGGCTTATCGGGCACGAGGTTGGGTTGAACCCTCGTATCCGATGTTTGACTTGGTCAAAGGTCCTGCAAAGTCAGACAGATGAGTCAGTAAATAAGTCAAATAAGTGGAGGCCAGCCAGGCGCCACGTGTACGGTCAGGATGCAGCGCAGGAGCCACGTGTTAACAGTTAATTATAAGATTCAATATGATTTTTTATAGATTTTAGTATATCTTATTTATTAATAAATAAAAATTTATGAATCAAAATATAAATTTATTCATGAACATATTAATATTTTTAATGCATAAAAGCTTATCTATATATGATTATCGTGTTCATAGATTTAGATTTATATAAGCTTATTCTTAAACACATTATTGAGCTTGTTCGCGAACTATACAAATCAAACCCAAACAAACCTTTATGTTCACGAACAAAGCTCGAGCTTGGTTTTTGTAAACGAGCATGATTATGAACAGGCCACCACTTGACTCAGCTCGGTTCATTTAAAAAAAAAAAAACTCCTAAACCCTAAACTTTAAGCCAAAAAAAAAGTAATAATAATAATAAAAACTGATCTAATAATTTTTCATTAAAAAGAATTTTTATTGATTTGTACCTTATTAGTATCCAACAGTAGTGCGCTGCGAAAGCGCATGCTGTGCCACATGCTTAACGATAAAAAATATCATTTTTTGATATTTCTAATTGTTTTGCATCATTTTTTTGTAATTTTGTAAAGTTTTTTATATATATTATTTCTATTTTAATTTACATATATATAAAATAAAAATAAGTCATCACAAAGTTAAAAATGATCGATACAAAATATTGTCTAGTATGATTAATTTATTACTTTATATAATCTTCTCTTATTTGCATAAGCTTATTTTTATATTGTATAATTTTTTGTTTACTTTGTGTAGATATGCAAATCAAGAAAGAAATGTCGTACAACAAAAAGTTTTATAAAAAGATAAAAAAAATAATGTGAAATGATGAAAATACATAATAAAATGATATTTTTTAGCCGTTATGCACGTGACACAGTATGTAGCATTCATGCGCTTGTGCAACAAACTTCTATTAAGCACCTAATGGATGATGTGAGAGGAAAACCTGGCCTAATAATTTTTTCTATGAAATTAATTGATATGATTTGCCTAACATTATAGTTAGTTTTTAATTAATCAAATAAATATTATAAAGGGATCTTTATCCCTAAATTATTATTTATTTAATTTAACATAATTATGTTAAAAAGACTACAATAATTTTTTTTAAATATGACAATAGAAATTAATTTAATATACTTGTAATATCTCATAATGCAAATATAACTGTATTATCTGTTTGATTTTAATGAACTACGTAAAATGAGTATTTTCTAAAAGGTTTACTCCTTCTAGTACTACTATAGCTTAAGCATACTTAATTATAAAATTTTTTATTATTAATCACATGATTTTCCCCCCGAAATATACCTTTACCATTTGAGATCGCATTATTTATTTATATAATTCAATAATTGTTTTCAATTTATGATGTACGATTTATTAATTTACCCCTCTTAGTACTCATTATTCAGCCTAAAATCTTATTAGGAGCCTCACTTTATTTAAGTAATTCTCTTTTTTTAGGATATTATTTGATGATCACTCACCGCCCTCTTCGATCTTGGGTTATCATAAACACACCATCTTTTGTTTGGTTAATCATTAAACTACATCGTACTATAAAAAATTGGCTATGATACTATATTATAGCATATCATGATGCAAATATAAGAGTATTATTTGTTTTAATTTTAGAAATCTACATGACTTAAGTAATTTCTAGAAAGTCACTCATCTCAGCACTACTCTATCCCAAGTACATTAATTATAAAGTTTCTCGTTACTAGCCACATAGTTTTTTTTCTAGAAGGATTCTCTACTATTTTAATCATATTATTTATTTATATAGGTCAAAAAAAATTCTCAATTTCTGATATGGTATGATTCATTTATGTCCTCCTATTACCCATCACTTATCATCCTATATATAAGTCTGTCAAAAATTGCACTTTATTTTTACTTTTGTTACTCTTTTCTTTTAGGACATCATCCAATGATCACTTCACATTTTCTCACTCTCTTTGGGTAAAGATCATCACATGATCTCTCTTAATTATAAATGTTATTTATATATTATTTTAGATTAATAATATTATAATTTTATAATATTATTAAAGAAATTAAATATTTTATTTTTTTTAAAAATAACATAATATAAAATCATAGTAACATTTAACTAAATGCCCCATGATATATAAATAATTCAAAACTCAAGATTTGCTTAATCTAGCACTGTTCAATGAAGTGACCAATAATAAATTAAAGCCTAATTGTCAAATTATTCATTAAATTAAACTCATAATCTATTAATAATCTAGTAAATTGGATCCTACGTAGCCTTCTATTAGTCAAAATAATAGATTAATAATCTATTTATAATTTATTAATAATCTATTAATAATAATTTGTTGGGCTATATAGTAAAATTTAAGTTCAAAATAAATTAAGAAAAGCATGAATGACATTGTATTAAGGAGTCTTTTAATTCAATATTTTTTAATATTATATTATATTATTTAAAAAATTATTTAATTTAATAATATTTATAATAATTTTTTATAAAATTATTAATTAAAATATGATATTTAAATACTATTATATTTAAATTATATGATATAACACTAAGATAACAATAAATTAAATACTTCGTAGTTTTTTTATTTATAAATTACAATGTATTAAGTATTGTATATAAATATTATTGATTAAACAATAAATTAATCAACGAAAGGATATTTCTAATTGATCACTTAGCTAAAGATAAAATTGTGATATTATTATCATCTCTTAACAAAATTATAAATTAAAAATATAAGAGAAAATTTCATAAAAAAATAATGCAGTACATAACTCTCATAATTAGCTTCGAAAAATTCCAAAACTTATTAATTTTATTTAATAATTGATAGGATATTACAATAATTATACCCTCAAAGTCTCAACTTTTTAATTAAAGTCAATACCTAAAAATCCAAAAAACTTTGAGGCTTGTATTTATTGTCTTCTTCATTTTTTTAATTAA
The DNA here is from genome assembly GCA_002786265.1 of Apostasia shenzhenica. Lineage (NCBI taxonomy): Eukaryota > Viridiplantae > Streptophyta > Magnoliopsida > Asparagales > Orchidaceae > Apostasia > Apostasia shenzhenica. The sequence continues at coordinate 573,607 of KZ454389.1, forward strand.
GATATAATTTATAGATACATTTATATAAAAATATAAAATAAAAAAATATTACAGTTGGTTCACAATTCCATCGAGTTACAGCTATTCACGAGGTAACAAAGAAGGCAATAAATAATGTGCTTCTGTTTGATTCATCCCTAAGTTGGGCAAAATTATTTTTTTAAAAAATAAAATAACTTATATAGTTCTCAACACATTATCTCAAAAAAAATTATATTTTTTATAAAAAAAATTAAAAAAATAATTATGCTCAAATTTGAAAGCAAGTTAGTAACCAATTATATTTTTAAACTAAGAATTGTCATCACACATGAGTGTCTTTGTTTATATGGGTTCATAAAAATTTAGTAAGATGTTTCTTAAATAAATTCTGAGGCCATATAACTAAGAGCATATTAACAAATTTAGATTAATTCACAAGAATTTAAAAATATTAACTAATAAATAAAATAATAAAATTATGTTGTTTTATATTAACAAATATGCTAACTTTTATGACAAATTTATCAATAATTTATCATTGAGTACGTTTTAGGTATAAATATGCAATTAAAAAATTATCGTTAAAAGTAAATTTTACAAGTTTACTATCAAAAAAAATATTTTTTAATAGTTTTTTAAAGTTTTTTATGGTAGCCTAATATATTATTGAAATATTTTAAAAATTATAAACTAATTTAATATAAAAAATAATTATAAACTTATTTGATATAAAAAATAATTATAAACTTATTTGATATAAAAATGCTATATGGCCCCCCAATGAGAAATCAATAAATTAATAATTCAGGGTTTAATAAATTATTTGATGGATTGAAATTTAATTAAATAATTTAGTGAATTACAATTATAAGACATAATTGATTATGATTATAATTTTTATATATTAAAATTTAATAAATTAAAATTTTTTACTTTAATTCAAATTTACTAATTTTTAGATACTATTTTTGATGAACGGGTCATGAAAGAAAAATCCATCGTTTTTATAAGAACGGATGGTTCTAACGCTGCCGATGGCAGTCTCTCTCGCCCTTACCCCCAAAACCCTCGGCAAACTTCGGGCCGCCGGCCTCTCACTTGTACGGCGTTCCGCCGCCTTTTGCTGCTTGATGGAGAAAAAGGTTAGGGTTGGTGCTGTCCAGATGACCTCAACCAATGATATCGATGCAAACTACAGCACATGCTCTCGGCTTGTCAAGGTCAGCCGTCATATTTCCCCTCTCTTCTTTTCCGGAACTTTAGGACGAGTTTTGTTAGGTTTCCTCACCTTCTTGACTTGGCTTTCGATTGTGCCGATCCATTTTTGTTTTCCTTCACAGTCCGAGTCTTATTCATTTTTTTTTTCCTGGATTGAGCTAAGGGAATCTGTTTGTTTATAACCAATTTCTGGTTCTGTAACATCGGAGTAACTTCACCGTAGAAGAGTTTGTATGTTATTGGTTTGAGGTGATCATTGGAGTGCCAACTTGGAAGATAATTTGAATGGCTGAAGAACGGGGTTAGGATGATGGCGCAGACAGAACAGGCTTTTGGAATAAATCAGATAGGAAAAAATTGAATTTAAGAAATCAAAGTATGGGTAACCATCATCAGAAATGAAGGGCACTTGTAAGAAGGGAAGCTGTGAAATACATGTATACAGTGTATGCACGTTCATCGTCAGAAAGTTTTTTTTTTTTTTGATCATTTGATCGTGAGAAAGTTACTGTGAAATTTATTGTGTCACATAGAGAAATATCAAAATGTACGGTACTAAATAGTAGGCTGAGCATGCACATTTTTTCTTAGGAATCATCAAGGTCTCGTGTACTAAAGCCTAGGCTTTGATCTTGCCATTACAAGATAAGGTTCTGTATGAAAATGTGGATAATTTTTTTTCTGATGATTGAGATATTAAGTCTTTAGCCTGGAATTCTTGGGGATAAAAGTTCCAGAAAGCTATTTTCATATCAATGATCAGTTCTTTAGTGAAATGGATTATAAAAGTTTGAAGTTTGTCAGGATTTGAGCATTACTAAGAGCAAAGTTAGCTAATTGACCAATCAAATATATGAGAGTTAATTGTATTTCGCTTTAGCCAACGCCCCAGTATTGGTCGCATTTGGAAGCTGGATGTATTCCATATTTGTTAAATCTCTGATTACCAACCGACCTAAAAGCTTAAGCTGCCCAGAAATATTTTTTATTCCATGCTTTGTCATGCACAAGCTTCTTTGCTTTGCAGCGAGAAGTCAACATGTCTATTTTTGTGTATTTTAATTATATATGAGAGATAATTGGTGGTCATTAGGATTCAAACTTAAGATCTCTAGCTCTAATATTATGTTAAATCTCTAATAACTAACTAACATAAAAGCTTAAGCTAATAGATAATGACTCAAGAATATTTTTATATTCTTACACTTTCATTGTCTATCTTTTCTATTGCAAACATCAAGTCCTTTACAAAATGTTCAATCTGATTAGAGCATACTATCTTGTTTGAATATTATATCATTCTATGGACGCAAACTTGATGTCCTGTAAAATTGTGATTGGTTTGGATTACTATGGTTGCTTGAGGTGATTTATATCTGCATCTTCTCAAAAGTCTTCAAAGATTAGTTTGTCAGATATTAAATACGTTTACACATTTATTTGTGTCAGGTTTTTCTACTTCATAACCTTGAATGCAAAATATCAATATAATTGGCAAGTTAGGTTTGAAATTCTTGCTTGTACATTATGTATCTGCACCTTTTTTGAAGAACCTCTGTAGAAACTATGTGCCTTTCTTAATAGCATTTACAAAATTTTTATAGTGTTACAGCACCTATTGCAAGTGTAACAACAAGACATTTGTCACATATAGCTTTTAGTTTCGCTGGTACTTACTTGCTAACTAGTTTAGACCCATTTATAATAACAATTTTTTAGGATTTTCTTTTAAAGTGATAATAAATTTTTTTAAATAATTGAAATATGTGCTTTTCTGAATGTGTTTGAGATGGTATTATTTATAAGAAATGTCAATGGTCATCAACTACTCTAACTCCTTATTGTTGCTGTTATTGTTGTTCTTTCTATCGTGATAATTAAAGTTATATCCATGTTTCATTGCTGATCTAAAGTTTGACATTGAATTCGAAGGAGGCAGCTACCGTTGGAGTGAAGTTCTTATGTTTCCCTGAGAGCTTCTCCTTTGTAAGTGTGGAGGATGGAGACAGTCTTAAGGTTGCTGAGCCTATAGATGGTCCGATATTACAAAGATATTGTTCACTTGCTAGGTGTGTGGACTTATTATTTATTTATATGTTGCTATATTGATTTTGTTGTTTAACAAGCTACTATTTTGCTCATTAACATTATTGTCGCCTAGGCATGATCGTCATGGCTGCAATTCTGCATTCTTCCTTCGAGATGGTCAATTTCTAGCAACATAAATTACTTTTTAATGACCCGCATCCCTACTAGTGGTAATGGTTCAGATGTATATTTTGTAAAAGGCGTCAATAGTACAGAAATAACAAGGAAAACAATAAATAATTGCCTAAATGATAATCTAAATTCTCTTGCTTTTCCATAAAATCTAAAAATTTTCACTTATAGAGTTCAGCTCACGCATGATAAAAAGCAATTATAGAAACTTGCTGATAAAAATGAAGTCTTCTGACTACATAAAATCATAGTAAAGTGATTCTTACGCAGCCAATACAGAACTGTGCCCTGGGTGAATGTTTCCAATTGAGTGATTGACAAATATGAATGTGAGTGTTATGTGGGAATGCAATAAAGGAAGAACAAATTATGAGAATTTTATTAAAACGGAAGGTTTCCAACTCACAAAATTAAGATTACTATTTACTGTGAAAAGAGAAAAAAGATGAAATTAGAAAATTTATAAGTAAAAATTAGACTGCGCTATTGGCTTTTTTAGTAGGAGAAAAAAGTTTTGAGGAAAATTTTTTGACTTTTTTTAAAATACAGGTCTAATGAGAAATAAAGTTAGTTTACAGTAAAAGTTATGTAGAATGTTAAATAAAGTTGATTAAAATATGGAGAATTGTGTGTGATAAGATATAAAGTTTTTTTTTATATTAGATCTTGTGTATGATGCAATGAAAAATAATTTATTATTATTAATTTATTTTTGAATAACTAAATATTATTTTGGTTGTGACCATGGCTAAATCAGTCTCAAATCAAGTGAGGCCTTAATGTTAAGTATATGTCAAGTTTATGCTTGAAAAATATGAATTAACTACTGTAAAGCTATAAATAACTATTAGATACTAATAAAACTTTCATCACAATAATAATTCTGCATGAGTTTAATACTAGTTAATAAATAACAGTGGTGTAAATGTAATTGTAATGATCATATATCATACCACGCTTACAATAGTTTAGATTGCACACATATATATCTGGAATTCTGGTCCTTAATGTGTAAGAACCATTACTATATAATTGAAGTTTAATGAGTTTTGTCCTTTTTACATATTTGCATCTGCAACAGGGAGTTATCATCTTTCTTTTTTTTGGTTCATGGATGGGTTGTGCCAAACTAGGGAGTTCTCATCTTTCACCACATATAACGGTTGTTTTGTGTCCTGAATACTCTTTTTACTGATGATCAACTACACATGACAGGGAATCAAATATCTGGCTATCGCTTGGTGGTTTTCAAGAGAAGGGACCTGATGATACTCATCTACATAATACTCATGTTCTTATTGATGATTCTGGGAGCATTAGAAGCACATACAGAAAACTACACTTGTAAGGCATTACTATCTTGGATTTCACTCTCAGGTTGGCACTCGTTTAAATCTATGCTCATAACTAGGTTGATAGTGGAAATTATCAGCTAGTTTGACATACACACTTTTCTTGTATGATGAGCTATGCAAAACTATAGTAAATAAAACTAAAGTCGAAGTTTCTCATATTCTAAAAGTTATTTTGCTTGTTACGTAAAGTAAGAGGCTTTACTCTTTGGTTGCTTATGGACACCAGTCCAATTTAGGGTTTAGTGTTTAGAATTTAGGATTTAGAGTTTCAGTGGCCTTACGGTTAAGGTGTTTAGGGTTTAGTTCACCATCACCTTTGATCAATTTGAGTGATAAAATGATAGTTCACCATCACCTTTTTTCAATAAAGTAACCCTGAACTTATGGTGTAGATTGATCGCATTAGTCTTTAGTAGCTTGGACAAGTAATTTGAAACTATCCTATATTAAATCTTTTTAAAAATTTTGTTATGGGAATCAGAAGTGATGCTATTAATCATCATCATAAGTTTAGAGTTATTTTCATGATAAAAGGTGATGGTGAGGTTGGTGAGGACACTAGTCCCTAACAGCATTCTTAAAAATATTTAAATAATCATATAGGATAGGTTTCATTTACTTGTCCGAGTTACTAAAAATTAATGTTGTTAATCGAAATCATAAGTTCAGAGTTACTTTTGTGCTAAAAGCTGATAGTGAGGTTTCGGGGGCACCGATAAAATAGTTGGATGATTCTTTCTAGCCATTGGTAATCTTGATCTGATCGGTTTGCATCGTTTTGGCTTGATTAAAGATGTGGGTTGATTTGATATATTGGTGACTATTAGGCCAATTGGAAGATGAATTGATTACTAAAGTTTTCCAGTATTCTGATGGATTGCCGTACTAGATTTGGAAGAATTGATTTGATTGATTTTATCTGATGTTCTATGTTTTGTTTTCTTTATTTGCTTTTGGAATTTTTGACATTATATTTTTATGCATCATTTCCTACTTTTAAATTTCAGTGTAATGAGGTCTCTATGTAAGCTTGTAATAATTTTTGAGATGAATTAATAAAAGGTTGAGTTTCTGTAAGGCTGTGATTCTTGTGATGAACTCGATATTTGCTGAAAGGAAGGGTCATTGATGATGAAGTCAATATCTCGGTGAAGGGAAGGTCAAGACTTTGGAAAAAAACATAGTTATCAATTGGGCTGAAAAAAAAAATCTCATCTAACAAATTCTAGCAATCTCTGACTACATACGATGCCTTGTCGTTCATTGACTTAAACTACCAATCCTCTTTCACCTTCAGGTATGCTAGCCCTAGCTGATTTCTCACTACTTAAGCCATTGGACTGTATGGATTTTTATTACAACAGCAATTGAATGTATCAACGATGGAATTTCCTCACAGAAGTAATCGTTCATGTGGATTGCCTTCTCTTCATCCATCCTCCTCTCTTCAGCCAATCAATTAAATTTGGTCTACCTTGCCAAAAAATAATTGTGGAGCTCAAGCCCCACCTTCCTTGTTGTCAACTGTTTGCATCTAAATGCCTACCTGAAGGTTTAGTGCCCTCTGCCAACATAAGTTTGAAGATCTAATTTCATTTTTAATCCAAACAAGTATAATTTATTTCAGTTGAAATTATCAGTTGTCTCTAATTTACGGATCTAAATTTAGTTGAAAATGAATTATTTTTGAATTTATTTTAGCATACTATTTTATTTTGAATCTCGGATCTAATTATTGATTAATAATATATGTGCTTTAATCTCACGTGGTAATTTTTATTTGTTGCGAGTCCATCATAATTCAAGTTTCAGATCAGATTAATTTTATCAGTTTTTAATTACTTAATTCATCACATAATTAACTTTGGAGAATAACTGTACTTAGCAATGCTTAATTCTCTTAAATTTACTGGTTATGAATTTACATGTCATCCTCTTTTCATATGAGAGGTTATACAACTACAAGAGCCATTATACAAGTAAAAGAACCTTGAATTAGTTTTAAGTAAATGATTTGACGTCAGACTTATTTTTTCTAGTTGTTGAAATCCTTATTACCTTTTGTTTTTAGTTTTTCTTATGCATTTCATTATTCCGCTTGTTTTAAGTATACAAATACTAGTATGTTAAGCTTTGTATTTGTCCTTCAAGTTTTAAACATATGAAGGTGGTTTAAGGCATTACCATAGAACCTTGCTTGATGAAAGTAAATTTTTTCTGTCGTTGGTTGTGATATTTCTACAAAATTTTGAGGAATTCAATGATCTAAAAATTTAGAATTACATATATGCCACTAAAATCTAGTATTTTACATATTTAACACTAAAATATTTAATATTACATATTGGCCACTAAAATTATATGAAAATTAAGTCCCATGTATTACTCATGCTATTACATACGTGCTACTAAAATCTTGTATTTTACATATTGACACCCAAATCTTAAATATTACATATAGGCCACTAAAATTACATGAAAATTACTTCTCATATACAACTTATGCCACAAAGTTGTATGTAATAAATGTTGTAATTTTCATATGATTTTAGTGATTAATATGCAATATTAAATATGTGGGTGTTAAATATGTAAAATAGCTAGATTTTAGTAGTATTATGTAATTGCCCCTAAAAAGTTTTAGTCACCTTCATATTCCTCTTATTTTGTTACTTAAACATTCTTTGTTTTGGTAATTATTTATTTTATTTTTAATCTGAATAAGTTAATTTTGCTCCCATTGCTTAACTACTACTGAAACTGCAAATTTTCTTCTTTGTAAGGTTTGATGTGGATGTTCCTGGGAATAAGGTTTACAAGGAGAGTAGTTTTACAACGCCAGGTGAGATTCCAACATGTAACATAGGCCAGCAGTTGTGTGTAAAGATTATTTAAACTTTAACAGGATGTATTCTGTACTTTAATTCTTTGGTGTTTGAGGGAATTGCTTTTGTTATATATCTTAGTTTTCCAAAGTTTTCTTTCTTTCTATATTCAAGAGGGATTGTATGTATATATGCTTTTATCCATTTTTTTAGTGGCCTGATATGACTATAATAATCCCAAGTTGTATCACCTTTAGCGAACAATTTTTTGTAATTATTGTATGATGAAACTACTATTAAGTGTTAGATATGTATATGGCTTTGTCATCTCATGAAATGTCAATTATTTTTGCATTGCAATAAGGGACTTAGTATCCAATAAACTGTAATTCAAATTGCATATATATACTAATTACTAGTAAGCTGATATATGAGTTTTGAATTTATGCATTAGGATAGATTGAAATCTCAATCATAGTTTTAAATCTTAATCACATTGCTATCTATAAATTCTAGATGATAAATTGAAACTGTTTATTCTAGGTGATAGGATTGTTGTGGAGGACAGTCCTGCTGGACGACTTGGTCTTACTCTCTGCTATGATTTAAGGTTTCCTGAGCTTTACCAATTACTTCGTTTTGGGCATGGCGCTGAGGTATAAATATCATTTGAACTTTGAAATTATCTTTCTAAGTTCTACCTATCTTTCCTTTTTTCCTTCTTATTCACATTCTTTGAAATTATCTTGAATGAATTGTTAAGGTTCTGTTGGTGCCTTCAGCTTTTACCAAGGTAACTGGGGAGGCTCACTGGGAGATTCTACTTCGTGCTCGGGCAATCGAGACTCAGTGCTTTGTAAGCAGCCAGTCAACAACCTAATCACTTATATTTTTGTTTAGTTCTATTCACTGCTTTTGTGTTTGCTTCATAGGTCTGTGTTTCACTAATGAGATCAATTTTTCTAGTAATACTAATTGATTTCTCCATCCAACAGCAAATGTCTAAGCATCACTCAGATTATTAAGTAGTTACTTTGCGCAGGACTACTATGGTGGCCTTCTCTAAAGTTCTGATGGCTACGTGTCATCCATCTTCCTCCTATGTAGCAAGAGTAGAGTACTGCCACGTCATAATCATAATGTATTAAAATTTTTGAAGTGTACTTATGGCAACTTAAGGAGGAAGGGATTTTTTGGTTGCATGCTCCGCCATTGAAATTTTTGTTGGATTTTTTTTTGTGGTGGTGCTTGTAAACTGAAGTTTTACTGTCCTGCCTTCTTAATTTCTAATATTTGTATGCCTGTAGATATTATGGCTATCTGATCAACTGCATATCAAATCATTTCAAATTTTTGGATTTGGAAAAGTGAATGTTTGAACAAGTTAATTTCGTTAATGGTAATATGCACCATTCATCATTATATCAACTTAGCCATTCTCATTAGATGCCTATCCTAACTACTTATTGTCAGCATTATTAATCTTTTTAACTTGGTTTGCAATGCAACGTTTTATGTAAATTCTGACTTAATCGAATTTTCTAATCTCCATTGAAGTTATTTTAACCTACCCGTTGTTCTTCTTGTTTCTTTCACAACTATATCTTCTATTCGTCTTAATGTTGCATCAATAATCCCTTTTATGTAAATGCCCCGTTTGTTTGACAGTTAAAAATTAACCTGGTTTAATTTTAAATAGGTATATCACATCACATATAAAATTTAATATTAAAAATTAACTTTATTTTACATCTTACACACATTACTAAAATAATAACTAACTTATATCACATCCCTCACATATCCCAATATAATAACTAACTTTATTTCACATCATTCACAACTTTCAATAAAAAAAATCTCTATCCAAGTTTAATTTTAATCTTGTTAAATTAAACTTTATAAACAAGCAGACCCTATGTTAGTTTTTAACCTTTTTTATCTTAGCTCTAGACAAGCAGTGACAATGTGCACCATTGAAGACAACAATCAACCACCTTATGTTGCTCTAATCTAATTTTAAGTTATTTACCATTTAGACGAATATTAGTAATTTCTATGCTGCTATCATTGTTTCTTTTTGTATGTTTTAAATACTAATGTTGGATGTCCCTAAAAAATTTATGTGCTGTTAATTTATTGTCATTGTACTATTTCAAAGGTTATTGCTGCTGCTCAAGCGGGAAGACACAATGAGAAAAGAGAAAGCTATGGTGATTCTTTAATTATTGACCCATGGGGAAAGATCTTAGCCCGGCTTCCAGGTAAATGCTTTCCAGAACAGGAGTTTTTTAATTTTTTCTCAGGGTGCATCAAGCACTATTAAAAGAGAAGATTATCATTATTATCTCTGGTTTTATCATTGCTACTTAGAGAGTGACTTGTCAATTCTTATCAAGTACGACATATTCATGTTACTATATTCTCTTTATTTGTAGATGGAATCAAATGAAAATTGTTTGATGAAAATTTGTTGTTGTTCATATATCGTAAACATTTTTAGCATATAGTTATATCAATTATTTCTAAATAGCAACGCTATTGGCACAACATTGTGTTCTAAAGATAAGTATAATGTTTGCTGTTGATTATCATACTTCTGTAATTTCTAAATGTCGGTGATCATGACACCATTAAGTAGCACATTCTTCGATTGACAACAATCAAATTAGATCACACTTGGATTTGATTGATGAAGATCATCAAAGATATTTTAGGTTGATTTAGTTGATTGATGATTTACTGCATTTTGGATTGATTGAAGATGACAAGTTGATTTGGGAATATTAGATATTTGCCATATTTTAGTTTTGCCTGAAATATATTTAGTATTTTATTTTTATATTTGTTTTTATTTTTAAGTTTCAGTGTGATCGGTTTTTGATGGAAATGAGCATTCTTAGGTAAGAATCCTTCAAAATCTAATTATATTTGAGTAAAAAAATATTACCTTCGACTTTCCTCCTTGCCACCCTTCTTGCTTCAACCTCCTCATCTGAACTAGCTTGCTTCAACCAACTTAGTCGAATTTTCATAGTCCTTGACTCGGATTATCTATCCCGTGTCAATGCTCTTGGACAAACGCTCAGCCTATGGGATCGATCAATGCCGCATGCCTTTACTGCTTATGTTCGCTTTGCTTTTCCGTGGTCTCGTTTTGTGCATCATCCTGTGAGGCTGATTCGCGCAACTGTTCCTCTGTCACTCACGACCTTCCTAGTGCCTGACCACTCGTACCTATCCAGCCCATTCGTGTGGCCTCTTGGACTTGTAGACGGCTATGCTACTGACCCTTGTTTCGCATGGCATAATGCCTTGTCGATATTATGCACATCGTACACGACTTTCCCATGTCGCGGTTTTTGCTGCATCGCCATTTCTTCTTCACTGTATCTCCTTTGTCACACAGTTTACTTCTATGTTGGAATCAGAGGACTTTGTAGGCTCCCATTCTCCTGTAACCATTAAGTCAAACCTTACTTAGGCTCATTTATTTGAACCAGTCCGATTCAGGCTTGTTGGCTTTTATATATTTGAATAATCCCGATTAAAGTAAAATATCCTTTTGATTTTTTGATATTCTGATTTCTTGAATTAAGCTAAATTTTTTATTCTCATATATTTATTCGATTTTATATCTATTTGAGAAATCCAATATATAATCATGAGAATTACGATTGGATATAAATGTGAGAACTTTTATTTAACTGTGAACTCCAATTCTAGGCCCCAATCTACTTTGTTAGTTCTAATATTTCAACTATCCAATTTAATTTTATTTTTAAACGATTTAATTTATGAGATTTACTTTTTTAATTTGCCATTTAACTTGTTTACATATCATTCATGTCCCACATCATGTACTAAAGTAGCATGATCTGCATACTAGAATTGAAAAAGCACAAGTTATACCGTCTCATTCATGGTAGAAGCATGAGTTGACCGATCATGTTGCGATGCATCATTGGATTTTTTATCAGGTACTGTAATCGACCACATCCCCAACAATGGATGATATCATGTGATATAAGTAGATGGCAAACATTAATGCAGAAGCTGTTTGCCATGCAAGATTATGACCCTATACACAATCCTCATCAACCATCATAAAGTTGAGAGGTCTAGTAGTGCTAGATATAGGTATTACCATATTCTTTGGACATGATTTCTTTGAATTTAGGTTGCTTCTTGGTTCAACATTTGTCCTTCTTACTGTCATGATTGATTGATTGATTGATTTGACAAGTTTTACGCTGGCTGTCGACTGCCTAACGCAACCCTCCGCGTTTCTCATCCGGGACTTGGGACCCGGCAACGGCGCGTTATTTGTCCTTCTTACTGTCAAAAAAAAGATTGTTCTTCTTAGTGGCCGACAATTGCATTGCACATTTTCATCCATTTTTTTATACAGAAAATGCTTTAGGTGCAGCTTTGTAGCGTTTGGTTCGAGCTTTTTTTTTGAACAAGAGAAAAAAAAATATTTTATTTTTTAAGTTTAATGAGAGAAATTTATTTTAATATTAGAAAGTGTGTAAAATGCGAAATACTTTAAATTCTAATATTCGTATTTGCATTAAATGTGAAATAAAGTTGATTTTTATAGTTGAAATTTGTGTTGGGTAAAAAAAGTAGCTCCAACCAAACGAGGCAGGTTATCTGAATGAAGTTTTAAGCTCCACAATCCTTTTGCAGATCGTTTATCTACTGGAATTGCTATAGCTGATATTGATCTCTCCAGAATTGATGCTGTTAGAACAAGGATGCCAATTTCTGAGGTATCTAAGTTTTAAATAAATACATACATTCCTACAGAATATTTGTGATCTTATATTCTTCTCCTTCTGCAGCATCGTAAATTTGGCATTTCCTGCAAGTGATTTGTGATATGTATACAGCAGAATTCAACCAAATCCGATCGGATTGACGCAGTCAGAAAACTGAAAATTCTTGCATTATTAAGAGGACAGACAGTTTGAATTGTGATGAAGTCATGCCAAACGAGGTTTCTGTTCTATTATTTATACATTTCTTTCTGATTGGTTTAAAATTTTTGATTCGACACTGAAATATTTGTATGATCACTCATAAAGAATAATTTTTTAAATATCTTATTTACATTGAACGCATGTTTTCATACTATTCTTCCACATATTGATGAATGGTTTAGATTTTAGATCTCCATCGATTTGATGGAGATCTGAAATTTCAGCAAGATTCCATTCTAGAATTGGAAGAAATAGGAAAAAGAGAAAATTTGGTGTAATTATATAAATAAGAAAGAAGATTCTATCTACCTTTATTAAGATCTTACATATAAATGAACAGGTGAAATGTTATCAGATAGAGAGTATTTATATGTGGGATATTTCATTTTTAGTTTATTTATACATTCAATTTAAAAATGTTGTTTCTTTTAAATAGCTGTGTAATCTTATAGATATGATAGTAGTAAAATTATTGTGGTTATTCTTTGCTTGTGTATTGCAAAGTTTAATTTTAATCAGTATAAAGATATTTTTTATTAAAAATTATGAATATTGTGAAATAAAATTAATTATTATATTGAGATATGTGAGAAATGTGTTATTATTTTAATGTGTACAACAACCAATAACAACCACCAAGTTTTAATTCCACTAGGTGGGGTCGACTACATGAATCCTTTGTTTTTATTGCGTTCTATCAGTTATCAAATTCTTATTTAAGTCTAAGTAATTAAGATCACTCCTTATAGTTTCTTATCATGTCTTCTTTGGTCTCCTTTTTCCTCTTTGTATATGGGCAAAATTTAATAATTTAATTTTTCTAACTGGAGCTTCAATCGGCCTATAATTTAGATATTCAAATCATTTAAGTCGATTTTCTCTAAGTTTATCCTCAATTGGTGCAACACTAATTTTCTTTCGGATATATTCATTTCTCATTCTATCCTTTCGTGTATATCCACACATGCACCTTAACATCTTTATTTCTGCGATATTTATTTTATTTGTATTTTTTTCTTTGCAGGTCAGCATTCAGCACCATATATTATCGCTGGTCTTACTACAGTTTTATAAAATTTACCCTTAATTTTGGATGAGATTTTTCTATCGCACAACACACTAGAAATATTTTTTCATTTTATTCATCCTGCTTGAATCCTATTTTAATATGTGTACGATGTGAAATAAATTAACTATGTGATGGCATGTGTTAGTTTAAAAACTAATATCACATGATCTGATATGCTTAAAAAAAACATTGGCATTATCACAAATTTAAAAGAAAAATCATATTCTTGAAAGACTGAATGAACTCCAGAATTGTCAAGCAAAGATTTATTATTATTGACTAGAGTCCAAAATAATTAATTAATTATATGCATTTTTATATTAAACTCTGGGGGTTGATATAATAATGATTTATTTTTTGTTTGCCAGTAAGCAGACAAGTTATCATTAATTACTCCATTTTGATAATTAAAAAAAAAACATTATCTGTATGTTCTTCCTCCTTTTTGGATTGCGCCCGCATTTCTTGCCTCTCTCTCTCTCTCTCTGTTCTTTCCCCAGAAAAAGATGCAAAAAAAAAAATGCAAAGATAAATTATTGTACTTCAAACCCACCAACAGCTCTTCTATCCCTAACTTGATAGCTTTTTTTCTTTGCTTCCATGATGAGCTGAATCTCACAAATCAATTACAATCTTTGATGGATCAAAATTTAAAAAGAAATCTTGATGTCAATCACGACACACACGGAGAATATTATTGTGTTGTTATATTTTTTGGGTCTTTGAGTTTAAGGCTTAATAATGTACAGATTCATATTTTTAAAATTATAAAATTGAGATTTTTGAATTTTTAATAAATTATTAAATGAGTTTTTTTTTATTTTTTATTATAAAAAAATTTTAGAATTATCATTATACCCTCTCTCTCCTCCCCTTTCTCTCTCCTCTCCTTTCTCTCTCCCGTCGATCCTTGTGCGCACAAGGGTTGGCTGCGGTGTCGGTGGGTCACATGCCCTGCACGAGGCCATGGCCGGCAGACCTTGCGTGTGTGAGGGACGGTCGCGGTCATCGGCTGGTCGCACGCCCTGCGCGAAGGCTGCCTGTCGCGGCAGTCTCTCGCGTGCCCAGGGATCGGCAACAGAGAGAGAGAGAGGAGGTATAATGGTAATTTTAAAAAAAAATTTAATAATAAAAAATAAAAAAGATTCATTTGGTAATTTATTATAAACTCAGGGACCCGATATTATAATTTTAAAAACGTAAATTTGTGCGTTATTAAGCCTTAAATTCAGGAATCTGTTTGTAATTATTTTTTTTTTTTTTGAAAAATTTGATTCTATCGTAAAAAATTACAAAACTATCTAATTAACATGACATATAGGTGTTATCAAAAAATTTAAATAATATCTTATAATGAAATTAAATTAATTTTTTTTATCATTTTTAATATAATAATAATGGTTAAATAAATTATATTTTTTTAAAACTTGGCTAATACCCAGAATACTATAAAAAGTAAAGCAAATATATTAATACAATAGTCGCCCCTTTGGAAGAATTCAATTATATAATGTTTTATCATTTTTGTTCCTCACATGTTTGAGCTACTTTTGAAAAACTAGAGATTTATATACATATCAATCATTTGAGAATTGAGACGAGAGTCATCGAGGATGTTATACATGTATTTTGTTTAACGTGTGACGTATGCAAACTTTTCACATCGATATACAAGTATAATAACACGATTATATGACGCATGATAGAAGTATATAAAACACTTTATTAATTAATGCATTCATAAAATGTAAATTCCATGATCTCTATGATCATCATGTAAATAATAAAGTTGAAATTTAAGCACTTATTGCTTTCTTAGCTTTTGACTATGATGTGTGAATTTTTTTTTTTGAAAATTGGCAGTGCCATAAAATTACAATAAAGAAATTAAAAACTTGCAAGTGTCACTCAACATTCACTTTTAGAACGTTGCAAAATTTATTGGGAAGATGCATATCAATTTCCCAGCAAAAAACACCTAGTGAGCCAAAAAATCAGCTGCACTATTAACGTTATGCTGTATATAACTAATTGTGCAGGCAGTAAACGACAGTAAGATGTTCACAATACTAACTAGAATAGAATCCCGAGACATAAACTTGGATCCTCTGAAAAGTCTATCCACTGCTCCATGTAATCCAAGCAATGGCTCTGCAGCTCGTTCGATTGTGGTAAACTCCATTACGCTCCAACTCATTGAAAATAAATTGTAAGATGTGTGAAAGTTGCTGCCATGATTCTCACCCATGTTCAAATTTTACTTTCCTCTCATTATTTCAGGTTAATTTGAGTCAAACTCAAATTAAAAAAAGAAATTTTTTTTTTGTAGATTTGAATTTTTGATATTTCAATTAATTTATGTGTGTATATAATAAAGGGGGAGAAGAAATGGAGAAGGTTCTGCTACTGAATTAGAAGATAATTAAGAACAAGGAATTAACGGCAAGAACAAGCTACTATCTTGATTCCATTAGCAAATTTTAGGAGAGGAAAATCATAATCTGAAGAGCTTAGTTTCTTCCTCATCTCCAATGGCAGCTCTATGTACATATCTTCCCTGATTCTCAGACTAGCTGAACTACCACTTTAATCACTGCCTCCTATACTGTTTCTGAACGCAATCTCTTCTTCCCATGAAGAGAAACCCCGAAAAGCTTCACACTTCCGTCAAAGTCCTCCGCCAGCTTTCCTGCGCCGCCATTGACGGACGCAGAGTTAATCCTGGAGCTATGAAGCTCAGAGAGAGAAATTGCTGACTTCTTATTCGACGAATCGATCTCCACAAGCCTGCAGGACCTTGCAGGGCTCTGCACATGATTCTGGATAAAGAAGATGATGTCATTGTAGAGCTTCTTCAAGTGAAGGAGCTCTGCTAGAAGGCAAGAGTTGCTTCTCCTAAGCCTCTCATTGTCTTCGGAGAGCGCAGAGATCATCAAGGAATTAGCTTCGTGGTCTTCGGGAGGAGGCAATGGAGGGTCAATCCCGCTGCTGCTGAAGTCCTCCATTGGCGAGTAGATCATGTTGAACTGATGGTGGAAGGGTTGAGAATTAGTACTCTTCCTTCTGTGGATCTCAGAGAGGAGATGCTTCTCACCTTTCCTGAAGAATTCGTTGGCAAACTCCCATCTCTCTGCCATTATTTTTCTGAACCCCTGTCAAGATAAGAGGAAAGGGTATATATATACTTCAACAGAGAAGAAAAAGAAGAAGAAGAAGAAGAAGAAGAAGATGATGATGATGATGATGAATTACATAGGTATTGAGCTGCCTGACGAAGCTAGAGAAGTTGTTGTGCTTGAAGAAGTTGGGAAGGAGATCTCTGGCGAACTCAGGGGGACTCCAAACAATGAAAGTGGTGGCATCTTCTCCCCAGGAGACGATGTGATCAGTGGAGGGATCATCTACGAGCTGGTAAGTCTTGATCAGAAATGGGGCAGGGAGTGACTTGTGAGAATCCGCAGAGACCTCCATCTCCTCCCCACGCCTCTCTGCCATGAAGGCCATTTGCTTCCTATTCACTATCCACTCACTCCTCTGCCAATCTTTTAATACAAAATCTCTCTCTCTCTCTCTCTCTCTCTCTCTCTCTCTCTCTCTTTTGATCAAAGATTTGAAAAGAATTGAACATTCCAAAAGAGTATTAAGTTTTTTTTAGAAAATTCTGTTGTTAATGAATGTGTATTTGATGATTCTTCTGCATTCAATAAATTAATATTAGAAATTTAAGAACATAAAATTATTTGTGCACCATTTACTTGTAAGATTAACATTTAAGTTGGTAATTTAATATGACACCTACTGAAGCAAAAGTGAACTTAAAAAAAAAAATCTATCTTGAAGAAGTTGAAAAACAAATGAATTTGTATGTAATCTAGAAGATATATAAAAATATAAAATATTTTTTTGGTGCATTTACCTATAAATTTAAGCCTAAGTCAGTGGATAAGTAGAGATTGACTATATAAAAGTACAACAATGTGTAAGAGAAGATAGATTTCTTAAATCCTGTTTAAATGACTTCTATGGATCAAAACAGGACTAAAATAATTCTAATTTTAAAAACAATAATAATAATAATAAATAAATTTTTTAAATCATTCTATATAAATTTAAATATAAAAAATATTATTTTTACTTTACATACTCAACAATTTAAAATAAAAATATCAACTTTATTTTACATTCTAGATTAAAATATTTAAATCGAGTATTTTGATCTAAGATGTGAAATTAAATTTATATTTTTATTAAAAATTATTAAGTATGTGAAGTAAAATATTATTTTTTATATTAAAATTTGTGTAGAATAATTAAAATAATTTATTTATTATTATTATTGTTATTTTTTAAACTAGTACTATTGTGGTTCTGTTTTGGTCCTCGCGCCAAACAGGGCAATGTGTGAGGAATTGAGTATTTTTGACGACAATGACTTCTATGATATATAGATTCCATTCAATGCACATCCAAAATAGAATTCACTCAATATAGTCAAAAAGAAATCTTTTGATAAAAGAAATCTTTTGATAAAAGATTGCCTCATGGAATATAGTCAGAAAAGTGGTCATTTAACTTTAATTACAAGTCATAAAATATATTATGATGAAGGGTTAATAATTATTAGTTTTCTTCTATAAAAAAAAATTAATACTTTTCTTTTCTTAAAAAGTGCTCAAAATTTGCTCAGATTTTATATTTTAGAGCTGATTTGTTTTCCAAATTTAATTTTAATTAGGATAAAATTAAATATATTTGAAGATATTTTTTATTAAAAATTATAAATGATATAAAATAAAGTTATTATATTAAGATATACGAGAGATGTGATATAATTTAGTTATTATTTTGGTATGTATACAACAACAACAAGAACAACCAAGCCTTAATCTCACTAGGTGGGGTCGGCTACATGAATCCTTTGTTTCCATTGAGTCCTATCAGTTACCAAATTCTTATCTAAGTCTAAGTAACTAAGATCACTTCTTATAGTTTCTTGCCATGTCTTCTTTGGTCTCCCTCTTCCTCTTTGTACATGGGCAAAATCCAATAACTCAATTTTTTTAACTGGAGCTTCAATCGGCCTACGATTTAGATGTCCAAACCATCTAAGCCGATTTTCTCTAAGTTTATCCTCAATTGGTGCAACACAAACTTTCTTTCGGATATACTCATTTTTTCATTCTATCCTTTCGTGTATATTCACACATCCACCTTAATATCCTTATTTTTGTAATATTTATTTTATTTGTATGTTTCTTCTTTGCATGCCAGCATTCTGCATCATATATCATCGCTGGTCTTACTACAGTTTTATAAAATTTACCCTTAATTTTGCATGGTATTTTTCTATCGCACAACACACCAGAAGCATTTCTCCATGATATGAAATACAGTTAACTTTAATATTAAATTTTATGTGTGATGTGATATACTTCTTTAAAATTAAATCAAATTAATTTTAAAATGCTAAACAAACAGGTTTTTATTATTTAAATTTAACTCAAAAGAATATCAACTTTATATGTGTATGTACGATATACATGCACATATATACTATAGATGATGTACCTTAAAGAGAATAAGGTATCAAAATAACATGAGAATACACAAATAATATATAAAATTAATTTGATCACCAAAATAAAAAACTAAAATGTTGTTTTATTTTTCTTATTGAAACAATGATTAATTTATTTTACGTGATGGACAAATTAATGAGATCAATGGAGCTTCTCCATATAATTAGTTGTATTGCATGTAGTAAAATATTTCTCATCTCTGATTTCAAGGCATGCCCGTGACTTAAATGCATGGAATAGAATAGTGGAATATTAATAAAAAGGGCAAATTACATCTAGGTCCCTGAGTTTAACGCTTAATATCGTGCATATCCACGTTTTTAAATTTATAACATCGAGGTCCCTGAGTTTTAATAAATTATCAAATGTGTCCTTTTTTTAAATTTTTTATTATTAAAATTTTTTAAAATTACTGTTTTATCCCCTGTCGTTCTCTCTCTCCTCTCGATCCGGCGCACGCGCGTGGGCTACGCGGCTACTGGCGAGTCGCGAGACCACCGGCCGGTTGCACAGCCGCCGGTGGATACGCCACGCGGGAGCCGGACCGCCGGCGGCTGCGGGGGGCGCACGTGTGCGCCGGATCGAGAGGAGAGAGAGAACGACAGGGGTAAAATGGTAATTTAAAAAAAATTTAATAATAAAAAAATGAAAAAAAGGACCCATTTGATAATTTATTAAAACTCAGGAACCTCGATGTTATAAATTTAAAATTGTGACCTGTTCGATATTAAGCTTTAAACTCAAGGACCTGGATGTAATTGCCCTAATAAAAAAGTATGGAGAATAATTTAAGTCTACCAGCTTGCTCTGCTAGCAAGCAAATTTCATGCAATTATTTCATTTTATTTTGCTCATTTTTGTCTTTCGCCTGCTTAATTTGCATTGTTGTAGGCCTGTTATTTCCATATATATAAATGCATTAACAAAACATTCCTGCCAAGATCTGTAACCTCCTCATCAATGCGATTTGAATTAAAATTAATCTCCTCGAAAGAGTATGGGCACGTATTAAATAGATTTGGGTTACCAAATATGCTAGATGTACAAGCACTGCAACAATATTATACATCAGAGTCGGGCAGCCCTGACGTTGAAAAAATGAACAGTGTACGCTGATAATTTCAAGGCTAAGATAGGTGGTGCTAATAGTTTAACCAGCATTGAGGTGACGCTGATAATGCAATAATATAAGCATCGGCTTATGATCTGACACAACAAATTCCGATGTTAATGTGAAAAATCAGCATCAACTCGTGATCAGCACAACCGCCGACGCTGATATGCACATCAGCATCGGAATTTGTTGTGTCAGGTCACGAGCTGATGCTGATATTATTGCGTTATTAGTGTCAGCTCAGCGTCGGTTAAATCCAATGTTGACCGGACTCTAGCGTAGAGTTGCTTTGCGTTGATGGGAGACCGGTGATGTTTGGTCGGAGACCAGTGTTGATGGGAGACTGGCGATGAAGTCCTCGTAGACCAATGTTGATGGGCAACCGAAGTTCTCGGCGAGTGTGGTCTGCGATGACAAAGGCTGCGCTTGAGGGAGTACAGAGAAAATGCCAAGGAAAATCCCGATCTACCCTAATAGCCAAATTTGTTAGCGTCGGGTAACCCCAGACTCTAAATCGATGTTAACGAATCCCAACCATGTAAATTGCTATCAACATGATCAGGTTTTGCCCTACGCTAATGATCTTTTTAGCATCGGCTATAATCCAACGTTGATAAAATATTAGCGTCAGTAAAAGAGCTCATTAGCTTCAGGCAAAGCCCAACGCCAATAGCAGTTCACATGATAGGAAATTTTCGCATTCCCGCCATATTCATTAGCGTCGATTTGGCATTGAGATTGACCGCTACAACATTGGCCAGTGCAAACCAATGCCAATAACTTAATATCTGCTTCAAGACTTTTAGCCGATGCTACGCCAACGGTATAAAAGCTTTTAGCGTCGGGTATTTGCCCGATGCTAATAATTCGACGGTAATGTAGTGACATGCATGATATGAAAGGTTGAATTTTGATATTAGTCCTTTAAAATGAGTTGAACGGGGCAGACTCAGTAACCCAAACAAAACGAGCATTAATCAATAATTTGATTCATAAAGCATTTTTAAGTACCGCTGCTATATGTATGTAAACTTTCTCAATAAAGTTGTGCTAATTTAAAACAAATTTACACTGCAATAATATCAGGTTTCTGCAACAAATCGCAATCTGTCGTACAAGACTATTTGCGATAATGCTTGACGCAACAAATTTTACGACATCTATGAAAAAATTTATCTATCCCAGATACCTTACCTCTTTGCAGTGCTCATTTGTGAAACTTGTGTTGTGTATTATTTAGAATTATTATAGTAGTTGTAAGATATAATATTAGTTTTATTTTTGTTTCTCTTCTACATCATGTATAGTACTTCTACACCTGCTGGTCCAGTCAAAGTGAACCAAATTTAGGTCTTTCTTGAGACTGCAGGCATGGGTTTTAATATGCAATGACCAAATAGGCAATATATATGTTAATTTTGCACATACTATATATATATATATATGTTATAAACTTAGGTGATATAATCAGCTTGCTAGCTAGCTTATTTTGATTTGGATGTCACTAGCTAGATCAAATCCTATAAACAAAATTTGTTCTGTACAAAAAAAAATCATGCAAGATTTGCAATATATATATATATATATATATATAAAGAAGCAAATGTATGAGATTCATGTGAGAAATAGGTCTAGATAAATTGGGATCATTAAATTTAAATAGATTAGAATTAAATTCATGTCAACAGCCACCTACATTAGTTCATGATAATAGAAGTCATGTGCAGTGAGTATATATTAATTATAGGCAGCTTTAGATTTATTATTAATTGGATCAATAGGTATAATAAATGCATGCTTCATATTGTTTGATGGAATTATGATAATTTGGAAGATTCTATTCAACATAGTGCAACTTGCTTAGGTGCTCATGGAC
>KZ454389.1:599009-625865 GCA_002786265.1 Apostasia shenzhenica
AATAGAGATTTAGTAAAAAATAGTCTGTGTTACAATAGAGGTGTTAGAGTGACATACACGTGCTCTGGCTTTCATACATAGTGAACACTGGCCATAGATTGGATCTGGATAAAGGAAAGCTTCATTTCTATATTATAATTCTCTAGCGCTCAGAAGAGGCAATTGAAAGAACAAACAACAAGCCTTTTCGGCGTCGCGGGAGTATGGACAAACTGTTCGCCGTTCATGTTCTCAAATTCTCGATGTTGCCACACTGCACATGATTCAGATTTGTGCTGCAGGAGAGAGAAGCTTTGAATTGTAGGAGGTGAGGAAAGTTTTATTCACACTAATGTAGTATTGTACAGTTGCTTGGTCCAGATCGAAAGAGCTCTCAAAAACCTCACAAGACAATTGCGTTCACCTCTCTCAATTACTCATCGTTTTTAGCAGGGTTAGGGCCATTAATTGCAAAAAACGTCGGTTAATATAAGGTGTTGATCAGAAAATGCACCACCACAGAGAGAAATGAAGACGGCAATTTTACGTGGAAATTCGGTGTCCGGGGAAAAACCACGCGCGCGTCAGAGGCGATTTGAATTCACTAATTCCATCTCCCTCTTTATAAAGCTTTGGGTCTCTAATGCGTGGAAACCAAAATGAGTACAAGAGAGAGAGGGGGTAGAGAAAAAGTAGTCTCCTCTGAGAGTATTTTCTGGAGTCCCCTTTTTTATAGTCTGGGAAGGAAAGGGTACAATAAGTAGCTGTCACATCTTTACACCTATTGTAGCAAGAATAATATTAGGGATGGACTCCCCGTACTGTCTTAAAATGCTGACTTGACATAGTAGTGACGGAGAGTACGATGTGGTGTGCTCTTCTGAGGCTACTTTCGACGTGGGGCTGTTTGAGCAGCTGTTTGGTAAGGAGCTACTGTTCGAGCTGCTCTTGCGACGTGGGCTGCAGGTGTGAGGCAGCGCTCTCTCTCAGAGGAGACCACTCTTTCTCTACCCTCTCTCTCTCTTGTACTCATTTGGTCTCCCATTAGAGACCCTCAAGCTTTGTAAGAGGAGATGAAATTAGTGGATTCAAATCGCCTGGACGGCGTCGTGGTTTTTCCCCCGGACACTCGGGTTTCCACGTAAAAATTGTCGTCTCATTACTCTCTGTGGTGGTGCATTTTTTTGCATCAACACCTATATTAACCGAGTTTTTTGGATTAATGACGTAGGTGTCGGGCAATTGTGTGTTAACCTCAATACAAGGCATGTCAATACTCAAGGAAAAACTTTCCTCATTCCTCAATTCAAAGCTTCTCTCTCTGCAGCACAATCTGAATCTGCATGTGGCAACTCAAATAGAGACATGAACTGCAGGCCTGCTCTCTCTGAGCAAAAGCTTGTTGTTTTGTTCTTCAATATTCTGGCCAGAGAGAGAGAATAGAGAGAAAGGCTCACATGCCCTCATGAAGGTTCCAAAAGATGAAGCCCAGAGCTTCTGGCACTGGAGGCCACTAAAAGAACTATTCCCCTCTACTGCTTGCAGTTCTTCCACGTGAAGGGCCTGCAACCATGCCGGCCAGCATCCATCTTCATCATCATCTTCTTCTTCTTCTTCTTCTCCTTCTTCTTCAACAAGATAAAATTAAGGGATAATTACCTACATGTCACACCATTTCCTTTTATTTACGCGTTACCCATCCATTTTTAGTTAATTACGCTATGCACACTCAAAACATTATAAAATTTTACATACACACACTTTCACTTGTTTTCATTATAATGAGCAATTATAATTTTCAATAACCTAACTATAGTTAGGTTACAAAAAATCTGAATAGTTCATTATATTATTTTAAGGATATTTAAATATATTTTGAGTAAAAATCTTAAAACTTTGATGTTTAGGTTGTGGTAAGGGAAGGAAACGTGAATTGATTTTAGACAGATCAACGCTTTAGTGTGACATCGAGGAAGAAAAAAAAAATACTATTAAGGGTAAAAATTTAATTTTAATGATTTACTAACGAAATATTTATTTTCAAATAGATTTTGACTAAATTTTAACTTAAGTGTGTGTATGTAAGATTTTATAATGTTTTGAGTGTGCATAGCGTAATTAACTAAGAATGGATGAGTAACGCATAAATAAAGTGAAATGGTGTGGCATGCAGATAATTATCCCTAAAATTAAAGGAGCGTTTGGTTCGATATTATCTTGGTGTTATGTAATTATATAATGTAGATGTCATCTTTTGATTAATAATTTTATAATCTAATTGAAGATTATTTGTAGATGTCATTAAACCAAATTATTATTTTCTCTAGATAACATAACATCAATATAATATTGAACCAAACGCCTCCTAAACTACAAACTAAGATCATTAATTAACACGAGTGATCGATTAATTATGATCAAACACCGTCCAATCTCGATCGAGCGGATGCTCGATCACGAGAAACACATGCATCAGTATTCGTGCATTAATTAATACAGCAGACCAAATACCTACTAATTTTAGATATTGTAGAATTAATTATCATGCAGCTAGAGACACGCATTGACAATATATACTGATTAACAATAAAAATTCTTCTATCAAAAAAAATAATAAAAATAAAAATTCATAAAATCAGACCTGCAAATAAAAGATAAGAACGTCATTTATGATGAACAAATAGCTAAATTATTATCAATAATATCATATGATTCAAATTTACCCTACCATTATACCATATAACTTTTTGTTAAATATTACAGCTTATCTTTATTTGTATATTATATTATATTATATTATATAAGGAATATAATGTTTTTAGGGCCAACGCCTAACCTGTGGGCTATTAAAAATAAACTAATGGGCCGAGGCCCACAAATGCAGCCCAATCAGTCCATCAACTATCAACGTAAGTTCCTTTTGTTCATTAACAAACCTAAATATGTTAATGCTTGATTAGTGGCTAAATCTATAGGTAGATAAATAAGCTCAATTAAAGACTAATTAGGACTTTGATTAATTGGTAAGTTAATTAAAGAGATTAGTTACAAGCTAATGAATTGCTTTTAATTATTTTCTTTATAACATATATATATATAAAAGCTCATGAAATTAGTTAATTAATAAAAATCTATGTACTTACTATGAACCATCTACATTATTTTTTTAGAAAAATTTATATATGTCACTTATAAAATTAAATTTTTTATTTACTTTATCCCCAACGAAGGATATTTTTACTTATTTCATCCACAAATATATAATTACAAGCTTCACCTCTTATAATGATGAGTGATTTAATTTTTATTTTTTTAAATAAGATAAATAGTTAGATTTCTCTCAATTTAATGAAGAGGTAATATTTATAATTATGTATTTAGAGTATGGAGTAACAAGCGTAAATATTTAATTTTAAAAATAAAAAAAGTAAAAATTTAAATTTTAGGAGTGATATTTTTTTATTTTAATTTATCTTTAACTCAAGCAAAATATTTTTTGGTTTATTTTAAATAAATAAATAAAATAAAGTTTTCCAAAAATTAATAAATCTTTGTAAGTCACTCTGTGCATCTAATAAACTGTGTTTGGCAGATCTTTGATATTGAATATATTTTAATCTTTTTCAATCTAATTCTAAGTTCTACTAACCTTTTGTAGCACACGAATGTGGTCAACACAGATGAATTATATTTTGTTGCATTTTTTTTTAAAATTTTTGTTATATTGTACATTCATTTATTAATTATTTTTTAATTTTTGCTTAATACATTCTGTCATGTAATTTTGTTAACGTATAATTTTCTCGAGTCCTCAACAATCTGTCCAATCTTAGACGAAACAATATAAAAAATATATGCCGACAACAATAATAATTTCTCAAGATTCGCTCTCTTACTTGCAAAACTATCTGACAATTTCCTCCTAACAACTTGACTAATTGGTGAGGCCATTTAGCGGCTATTGATTCTCTCTTTTTGGCCTGTTAAACGAGAGGTTCAATTCAAAACTATGACGCCAATGCTACAAAGTACAAAAAATTTACGCGGGCCAATGCTATGAATAAATCAATATAAACAAGAAATTACGCTTGGAATGTGCTAGGATGATCAATTTTGTTTCTAGATTAAAATATGTCATTTACAGCATTCTACGTGCAGCAAAGCCAACTCTTCTGCATGGCACAACATCATAGGCCCCGTTTGTCCAGGAGTTTAAAATTAACCTGGTTTAATTTTAACCAGGCATATCATATCACACATAAAATTTAATATTAAAAATTAAATTTATTTCACATCCTATACATATTACTAAAATAATAACTAACTTATATCACATCTCTCACATATTCCAACATAATAACTAACTTTATATCACATCCCTCACATATCCCAATATAATAACTAATTTTATTTCACATCATTCACAATTTTCAATAAAAAAATATCTCTATCCAGATTTAATTTTAACCTTCTTAAATTTAACCTTACAAACAAACACACCCATATGAGTAGGCGAACCGGTAACATATTTTGGCCACCAGACGCAATAATTTCTCCATTCAATCAGCTCATCCCAGAACAATAACTCGTAATGATCATTTACATATGCTAAGTTGGATTGGTTTAAACATTAATATTTTATTTATTCATTGCAATCTGAAACAATATGTAGGACATGCTTTATCCTCATACTATTTTGATTATAAAAAAATTAATATAAAATTATTTTTTATAATTCATAATAATTTTTAATATAAAAAAATATTGAGATAATTAACTACATACCACACTATTTAGTTTTATTTATGTCTTACCCATCCATTCTTAGTTAATTACGCTATATACACTCAAAATATTATAAAATCTTACATACACATTTTAACTTATTTCTTTTATAATGAATAATCATAATTTTTCAATAACCTAATTATATTTAGATTACAAAAAATTTGAGCCGTTCATCATATTATTTTAAAGATATTTAAATTTTGAGTGAAAATCCTAAAACCTTAATGTTTAGGTGGCAGCAAAGGAAGAAGACATCCGCGACGACGTGAATTAATTTTAGGACACATCAGGGCTTTAGTGTGGTATTGAGGAAGAGAAAAATATGTATAATTAAGGGTAAAAATATAATTTTAATGATTTACTAATAGAATTTTTTTTCTTCCAAATAGATTTTGATTAAGTTTTAACTCGAGTGTGTGTATGTAAGATTTTATAATATTTTGATTGTGCATAGAGTAATTAACTAAAAATGAATGGGTAAGTCATAAATAAAACTAAATTGTGTAGCATGTAGGTAATTATCTCAAAAATATTTTATTTCACATCTTATATATCTTCATTACATTAATTAATTTTATTTTATATCATACATAATTTATAACATAACAAATTAACTATATTTTCTATTGTGATGCAAAATTTGAGGCATAAATTTGAGCTACATGTGCGTCAAGTTTGACATTTCTTGTGTAACATAATTTGAGATTTTTCGATCAAAAGCCAACTCCTTAAAAATTGTTACATTAATTTTTTACGTTTTTTGAAATTATTATTTATGGAAATAGTTATGAATCAATAAT
Source organism: Apostasia shenzhenica (assembly GCA_002786265.1). Taxonomy (NCBI): domain Eukaryota; kingdom Viridiplantae; phylum Streptophyta; class Magnoliopsida; order Asparagales; family Orchidaceae; genus Apostasia; species Apostasia shenzhenica. Next base: position 604,577 of record KZ454389.1, read on the forward strand.
TACAACAAAGTCCCCCACACATGACTATAATTAGAAGATGATTTCTCCTTTTGACACTTAGTAGCCTCATCAGGCTAATTGAGCAAATCTATTCCTTCTTCATGCTCAAAAATAGTTCTCGTAATTTCAAAAAAAGTTGGATCTAATCATACATTTTTCCAATGATGTAAATTTCTATAATGTAATACTTCTACAATATCTTTTAAGCACAAAAATCACTACAAGATTTGTTCATTATTGTTTGGTTGAGTATTACTTTTAAGTAAATAAAAAAAAATTTTATTTTATGAAATTAATGAAAAAAAATATTTTAATATTAGAAGATGTATATGATGTCAAATAAAATTAATTTTAAAGTCAAAATTTATGTTTGAAATAAAATTATTAAAATTTATAATAAATTTAAAATATTATTAAAATATTAATTATGTCCCAATTATTTATCTAGTGATAAATTGTAAAAAGTTATTACTAAATCATTTTTGTGATCTTTTTCAACTCCAAATAGTGACAACAATCGTGATGTTCTCTTAGCTCAGTGAGTAAGAAATTTACTTAGAAATTAATAAATCTAATGTTCGAACCATATTATAATCTAATTTTAAGCGAAAAAATTTGCTATGTCAAAATAAAAATAAAGACAATGATCTTTAACAATGAAAATATTTATCAGTAATATTTCTTTTAATGATAATATTTAATTATTATTAAAGATATTTCTATTATTGACAATAAATGATCATACTAGTAATTATTTAAATATTAGAATTTGGAACATCTTATAATGGCAATAATTTTTTGTCACTATTGTGGCTGCACAAATATTTTTAGTGGCAATTTTTTATGAGCATAAAATATTTAAAAAAATTTATTATCAAATATTGAAAATCGTTTAATATATGCTTGTATTTTATTTGATTCAAAATTTATTAAAATTTTTTATGTTTCAAAATTCTTTTTATGTAAAGTGCAATAGTTTTAACCCTAAATCAATTAAGGATGTGTTTAAGAATGCATATCTAGAGCTTTTTAAGGTATAGATAAGATGTCTTACTTTAAATGAATATAATATAATGATTTAACCCAGAAGATTAAATCATAAAGATTCAATTCATATAATATATAAATAAATGTAATATAATATTTTTTTATGGTAATGTAAATATAATATCATAATGAATGCAATAGGTTTAATTTTGATTTGAGTTTGACTATTTTCAATTATAAGTTAACCCTAAATTAGGGTGCTGACTCACAAGCGGTATCTAATAATTAAACGTAATTTTTTTTTGAATAAATAACATTTAGATCTCTAAAATTAAGATATAATAATATTTAGATTCATATTTTTATAAATTTAATATTAATATCTTTGAGCTTCAATATAATTATCAATTTAAAAACTAGAATTGGAAGAATCACATAAAATTGGAAGAATCACAAATTCAAAAACTAGAATTCTCCTGCAAAATTCTCCAAAAACCCTTTAGAAAAATTGAAAATTAGTGTTCATTTTATTTCCTAATAATTTATTAACACAAAATGATTTTCTTAAGTAAAATTGATATGAATCATTAAAATTAGACCAGCCAATAGGTCAAAAGACTCAAAATTTAATTTAGTATATATAGTAGTGATTTAATGGTTAGCTAAGCTCAAATCCGGATGAACCCAATCACAGAGTAAGGATTCAATTTGAGTCAAAAAGGACTTAAATGAAAACCTAAGAAAATTCGAGCCTTAATGATGCAATGTTTCCATCCTATTTAACCCTTGCGAATTGCGAATTGCGATGGTGGGCTGTAATAGGCGAAGCCGGTTCTCCTTCCCGTTGCGGCGCCGCTGAAACGACGGGAGACACAGGTGAGCTGCTTCTTCCCTCTCTCTACTCCCCTTCTCCTCTCTTCTTCCTGTCCAGCGGCGAGCGGCGGCGATCCACGACAACCAGCTGCTGCTCCTTTTCGTTCCCCGGCTACGCGGCTGCCCCTTCCTTCTCTGGCGACGCGGTGGCACCGTTCTTCCCCAGAAACGCCGGTGCAGCGGGGAGAGACCCAGCGAACGGAAGGTCACAGCGACAGAGGAAACCTTTTCTTCTCTACTTTCCTTCTCTCTTCTTCTCTCCCTAGGCGGCAGCAACACAAGGTCGGCCTCCCCCTCCTGTATCACCGGCGGCGGCGTACTCCCTTCTCATTTTCTATCAGTTCCTCTCTGTTTCTTTTGTTTTTTTGGATGGATTCTCTGTGAGGAATGGTCTTTGGTGTGATGAACGCTCGGTGCTGTGGTTATCTGCTCTTCTCTGATCTCTCAGGCAAGCGCCAACCGGCCTTCAAATGGCCTAGATTTACTCTTTGGTAGTTTGAATGACCTCTAGTTATTTGTGATTGCATACTTTTGTGCACTGTTTTTTGTGATTTGGGGCGTGACTTCATTATGCCTTTAAGCATAATGGAGAATAGATAACCGTCTTTCCCTGGAATTGTTTTGGGCTTCAGTTAAAACTAAAAAATGTGGTTTGATTGATCTATATCACAATAACAACAAAGCTAGAGTGTATGCTTTCTAAAAAACTGTTATTTCTTGCATTTATTGCTTCCTATAATGGATGTCTTCTGGTGTAGTAATAGATGACATGGAATTTATCAAGTGATTTTGAGTCCACTAAAACTTGATTCGAACCCAATGTTGTAAAAACCAAACTGGTTATCGAACCGGAGTAGCATTTAGTTCACGGTTCAATGAGCCAGATTGGCCAAACCTGCCAGTCCAACTGGTGATGTCAGCATGATGGCACAATAGTTCTGATAAATACAAATCAGCAATAAATATAATCTATTAGAAGTTTAGAAATTTAAATAATAATAAATAAATGGGAAAAAACTGCTACGTTGTCGTCATTTATCATTCAACATGTATCATGCTTCATAAAAAATGCATTGCTATAAATCATTTAGCCATGAAAATCTTCTTCTAATCAACCTCATGTGCAATCATCAAATTCATAATGTAGTTCAAAGATTTCAAAACAATAATAAGGTAGGAAAAAATGTAAAACAATATGACAAGCACCAAGTAACATTAGAGTTAGGAACAAATATTACAGGATACTGGAAAAAAGGGGTATGACAGCATAACAATAAAAAATTCCATTTTATTGAATAGATCTATTTTAGAAAGCATACCCAAGATACTTGAAAACATAACAACAATATCAAAAAAATTGCAAAGAAAGATTAAGGTTACAATTTACAATGAACCAAACATCCTAGAAAAGAATAAGACTTAAGAAGTATGATCTAAGAACTAAAAAAAGGAAAATCCAGAAAAGCAAGAACATGGGATAAAATATTAAAAACTATCTTTTATACGTACATAAAAAATGCCTAAGGTTTTTGGTTTTTTTTCCTCACTCTTCACAAAAACTAGAAACAGGGGAGTGGGAGTGAGTGCAAGCACTTTGAGTCTGAGAAGATTGGGGATGTGCACAAAAGAAATTTGGAAGTTAGAACTTGGAAGGTGGCGAGATCATGAGAGTTCAACTGTTGAAGCCACGAAGGAGGGTAAAGAATCTCTAAGAAAGTAAAAAAAAATAGAATGAGTATCAATTGACCGTCAACATCACTGTGGCACGATGGCAGTTGTTCACCAGCGGTGGTGATGTGTGACCTGAAGATGACCATCAGAGGAAAGTGGAGTGAATGAGGAATGAGAAGTAGCAGTGAGGGTTAGATCAATCAAGCTACAAGTTTTAGTTTTTTTGGTCGTCTGTGCATTTTTCGGTTGATCCAATATTTGGCCAGTTCGTCCAGTTCTTCTGGTATGATTAGTTGTTTCTGGTTTAAACCAGCTCACCCTCCTCTGCAGTTTACATGCTAAACAAGACCGAATTGAAGGCCAGTTCCTAATCGGCCGACCAGTCCAGTTTTTACAACATTGTTCAACTTTGATCATATCTAAAGTTAAACATGTAGAATTTAATTAACTTGAATAAACAATGACTCAAATTTTGGATAACTTTAGGTTGTATTCTTTTTTCTTTTATGATGAAACTTTAGGTTGTATTCTAGATGAATTAAAATCAACATTTTTATGTAAAGAAGTACGGAGAAAAGTAAGGAGCAGGATTTGAATCCAATACCTTTTATTTTCTAAATTAATGAACAATTTCTATGCCACATAAATACAAAATAAATGCTATTATATACCTATTTTTAAATTTTCATTAAATCTAAAATATTTTTGAATGACCCTTCCCTTCCATTTGGCTCAAAAATATTTTCCAATCAAAAGATACACTCAAATTCAATTCAAATTATTTCAAACCATTTTTGAATTGAGCTGTGTTTGGAATGAAAGTTAAGGTGACTTTCCATCCTCACAAAAATTATGACCCTGTGCGTTCAATTTTGAGATTATTTTTCATTTTTGATGTGCCCACAATTTATCTTAGGCCTAAATATGGTTTGATTGACAAAATGTTTTGAAATTTTTTATATGATTTTATATTATATAAAGGAAAATATTATATACATATTTAGTGATTTTGTAATTGAATAGGTGCATTGTTCTTTATCCAATGAACAATGCACTCACCCAATGAACAAAATTATTATTCAAAAATTCTAAAACTTGTTTGATCATTTAATGCTACTATGCAATATTTATTTAGAATTATAAATTTTCAAGCTTAATTTGAATTTTGCTCTATGGATATGTGATTTTTTGTAAGAGAGAGACGATGATGAGTAACAAACAATATGGAACATTTGAAAATTTTGTTTTTTTTACTTATAAATTATTGGGTAAATAGCATCTGAATCTCTCTAGTTTACTCGTATGGGCAAATAGGTCCCTCGAATATTTAAATGTAACAAACTGGTCCTCCAGTTTAATGAAATATACATATAAGTCCTTAGGCCATAACAGGCGTTAAAAATCACCCTCTCTTTCCTCCCAGATACCGGCCACCGGCGGTCGCGCAGCGTGTGCGACCCACAGGCGGATGGTCGGCTGCGCGTGCCGCGCCGGTCCGTCCGTCGGCGTCGCCTGTACCGCAGGGATCGGGGAGAGAGAGAGAGAGGCGGCCTCCTTTCCTCCCGATCCCCGCGCACGGTGACGCCGACGCGACCCCAGGGTGTGATCCGACCCGGTACACCCGTGACCAGCAGCGTGTGCGTATCAACCGGTCGCGTGACGCCCCGCCGCAGGTCACCGGCAGAAGGTACCGCAGGTCCGAAATTGGTCGCTCCTGCCTCTTTGTGCGGGGATCGAGAGGAGAGAGAGGCGCCTCTTTTTCTCCTCCCAATCCCCGTGATGGGCGATTCCCGTGCGGCGCGCGGCTGTCGGTTGGTCGCACACGCCACGCGCTCGCGGCATCGCCCATGCGCAGGGATCAGGAGGAGAGAGAGAGAGGCACCCCTCTTTCTCCTCCTGATCCCCGCGCACAAGCAACGTCGGTGACCGCGCGGCTGCCGGTGGGTCGCACACGCCCCGCGGCCGCCGGACCAGCCGTCAGTGGGTCACACATGCCGCGCAACCGTCGGGGTCCTGCGGCGTTGCCCGTGCGCGGCGATCGGGAGGAGGGAGAGGGGTGATTTCTAACGTCTATTACGGCCTGAGGACCTACATTTAAATATTCGAGGGACCTATTTGCCCATACGAGTAAACTAGAGGGACCCAGATGCTATTTACCCTAAATTATTTTCATAATATTAAATTACACTCAAAATTGTAAATATTATTGTGGGTGTTTGTAAATGTTATGTTTAATAAAATTACAGTTAAATTTAATAAAGATATTTTTTTTATTAAGAGTTGTGAGTGATATGAAGTAAAGTTAGCCTTTATAAGTGTGTAAGGGATTTGATGCAAGTTAGTTTTAGTTTGATATGTAATGTATGAAATAAAATTAATTTTTGAGTAATTAGCAGTAGGATCAGATAATATCCCAATAGATATTTGGAAGTGCTTAGGAGATGATGGAGTTTCTTGGCTCACTAGATTGTTTAATATGATTTTGAAGACTAGAAGGATGCTAAATGAATGGAGAAAGAGTATATTAGTATTTATTTATAAGAATAAAGACAGTGTACAAAATTGTGCTAATTATAAAGGAATTAAATTAATGAGTATACTTTAAAATTTCTGGATATGATGATCGAATAAAGGTTACGCTATAATACTAAGGTATCAGAGAATCAGTTTAGTTTTATGTCAGGTAGATCTACTATAGAAGCATTCATTTATTAAGAAGTTTAATGGAGAAATTTAAGGAGAAAAAGGAAAAGCTACATTTGGTTTTTATTGATTTGGAAAAAGCTTATGATAAAGTCTCAAGAGAAATACTTTGGAGAGTTTTAGAAAAGAATGGGATTTGCACTGCATATATTCAAGTTATTAAAGACATGTATGAAGGAGCTGTTACCTGTGTTTGGACACAAGGAGGTTTGACTAAAGATTTTTCTATTACAATTGGATTACACCAAGGCTCGGCTTTAAGTCTGTATCTTTTTGCTTTGATTATGGAAGTCATAACTGGACATATCTAAGATGAAGTGCCTTGATGTATGCTCTTTGCAGATGATATTGTCCTTGTTAAGAAAACTAAAGAGAGAGTTAAAACGAAACTAGAGCTTTGGAGGAATGCTCTAGAATTTAAAAGTTTTCATCTCAGTAGATCAAAAACTGAATATATAAAGTGCACATTTAGTAAAGAAAGAAATACTTATATTGGAGATGCAACAATTAGTGATGAAATTGTCAAGATGAGTGAGCGCTTTAGATACCTTGGATCAATCATAAAAAATGATGGTGAAATAGATAATGACGTTATTAGCATAATTCAAGCATGATCGGTAAAATGGAGAAATGCTTCTGGTGTGTTGTGTGATAGAAAAATCTCATCCAGAATAAAAGGTAAATTTTATAAAACTGTAGTAAGATCAGCGATGATATATGGTGCTGAATGCTGGCCTGTAAAAAAGAAACATATAAATAAAATAAATGTTACAGAAATGCGGATATGAAGGTGGATGTGTGGATATACACGAAAGGATAGTATGACATATAAATCGTAGGCCGATTGAAGTTTCAGTTAGAAAAATTGAGTTATTGGGTTTTGCCCATGTACAAAGAGGAAGAGGGAGACCAAAGAAGATATGACAAGAAACTATAAGGAGTGATCTTAGTTACTTAGATTTAGATAAGAATTTGGTAACTGATAGAGCGCAATGAAAACAAAGGATTCATATAGCCGACGCCACCTAGTGGGATTAAGGCTTGGTTGTTGTTGTTGTTTTGATTTTGAAATATATATTTGATGTGCAACCTAATTAAAATTTAATCTTGAATTTCACGTAAATTTTACATATGGTGTGGCGTGTCTTAGTTAAAATTAACCTTAATTTTAACCTGGCTAAGTAAACAAACCCACGATATATTACATTAATAAACTTTTTAATTGCATTTGATATTATTTATTTTAAAAAGTGGTGGGGTGAGTATTTAAACGAAAGATTCATAATTGCTTTGTTTGGAATGCTATTTAATTAAAATTGAGCTCGAGTCCAGTTTAATGTGCTGAGCCAAGAGCTATATTGATTCGAAATTTTATCGAGTCAAGTTTGAGCTATGGTTACATCGAATTGACATGTATTAAACTTTTAGTTGAATTTATTTTTTCAAATAAATATTACAATTTGTCTATAAAATATATTTATTTATTTTTATAAAATGAACATAAAATGTAGTGGTTATAGTACGTTTCAAATAAATCATTAGGTATGATTAACTTATAGGTAATACCAAATGAGAATTTACTTAATTTTTTCAAAATAAATTTTTTTATTGGAGGATTCAAGTTGGCTCTAATAAAGTTTAAGCCATCTTGAAATTGAATGCTACTTGAGTCGAGTGCACTCAAACTTGTATACTAGTTAAGTCGAAGTAGCTTAAATTGATTTGAATGAATCAACGAACTTGGCTGATGGCTCTTGGAGAGGGAAATTTTGAGAACAATACAATATTCCTTCTTAACATAGTTTCGAATGGAACTCTAGTAGTGGTCTAGCGCTTGGATGCCGGCTTGATGTGTTGTTTTCCTCAATCTCCACCTAAGGGTGTTAATATGGATCGAAGATCGAAAATCGATAAAAAATTGAATCGATTTTAGATCGAATTGAATCGAGATGACCTAAATGAGCCGACTAACGAGCCAAAAGTTTGACTCGGTAATGATTTCGAGCCGATTTTTAGTCAGGATATTCTCGGCTCGATCCAGCTCGAAATCGTCTCGAATTAAAATACACTTTATATTATAATACATATATAATATATTGATATAATATATATATATATATATATATATATATATATATGTTATATAATATATATTATAAACTGAGATGATCTGGAGCCGAATCGAGTCAAGCTTACCCGGCTCGAAATCGGCTCGAAAAAAAATTGAGATTTGATTCATTTTCGAGCCGGCTCGAAAATGAATCGAAATCGGCTTGAAGTCGAACCCGATCGAAATGTAATCGATCCGATTTCAAGCCATTATTGGCTCGGCTTAAAATCGGATCGATAACAACCCTACTTCCACCGTTAATATTGTACTCCACCCTTCCTGACATTTCATTTTGTGCCACACTACGCTAATTTCTCCATTTACTTCTACAATGGAAGCCTTTGCCTCTGTCGCTATGCTGCAACTTACCGTCGATCCAGTCTGTTAATTTGTAATTTTATCTGACGACCTTCTTACAGTGCTTATGCCATATTTGCGCCATTAGGTTGCCGTTTATTTCTTCTTTATTACTCATTCAGATGTTCTTGCAAGGTTGTGAGTTACCAATTTTCTTATTTATTATTATTTGTAGTTTTCTTCATTTCACTCTCTGGCCCATATTTTTTAATCTAATCTTTTGGTTTTATGGTAATTCCAGATTTAAGACATGTCATCATATCTTTTTGTGTCAGATATTAGGAGCCATCTTCAATGGAAGGACTCATCGCGGATACTCTTGACGCCATTATATCTCGTGCCGACAAAGAGGTTTGTAACTGGCGATCTCTCTTTCTCTCTACCTTCCTCTTTCTTACCATATATCATGAACAAAAACACAGATGGACTGTCTCTCAAAAGTTGTAGCCTAGGCCTTTTTATTGAAATGAAAGATTACATCTTTTTCTAAAAGTTTACAAAACTCATGTGGTAAGGGCAAACCCTTATCCCACAAAAAGTCCCCTAACGTTGCTAATTTAGCCAGAAACTAGCTTTGTGACTAATAGCTCTAAGAATCAAAGATATTTTTCAAGCATGAAGGAGATCAACAGATTTCTTTAGGTTGTTACCTTAAGTTACTAATAGCAACCATATTTTCCATCTTTTCCTTCCAAATATCATGATCTAGCATTGACCTGTCCTTGCATTCCAGGACTCTCCTGATTGCTACATATAGCTTGCACTCTGTGCAGAAATGTGAGAGGCTCTCCTCCTTTTTATAACCCCAAGGACAATCCTTAGTTGAAGAGAGACATTTCCTTGCCAGCCATACTTTTGTTGGGAGAGGACTTCTTTGCTTATTTTCTGTGAAATAACTTTTGGTTGGGACTTGTAGCTTCCAGCACTTTACATCGTTAGGAGCTTGTTGTCCCCCATCAAGACGCTTGGAATATATTTTAGCTGTAGGCTATTTCACTGTTTTAGAATTGGCCTACACTAGCCTATCATTTTCCTGATTATCCACTCTCTATAAGATTGCTATTTGATTCTTTAGTTCTTCACCATAATCTTGGTCAATCAGATTCCAAATCCAATCATTATCCTCAAACAACACCCTTTCACTTTTTTTGGTTCTCTTTTATTGTATGTTGTAACGTAGGTCATTTGCTAATAGGGGTTGTGGAGAGCCAAGGGTAATTGAGATGCCTTGCCCATTTTGCACTTTGCCATGTCTTATAGCTGATGATTTCTTCACCAATGTTAAGGAGCTTTCAGTGTTTTGTGTCTCCCTTCTTACCCAGAACATTTAGTCCTTGTTGCCATTCTTGGCTTTTAATTGATCTCTCCACTGCCATGCTTCATTATTCAAGAATCTAGTTGCATGTTTAGCGGCATGGGCCTTTCTTTATAGTCTAAGATTGTGCATTCCTAGTCCCCTTATTTTTTGGTTTGCATACCTCCTCCCATTTGACATAGTGGAAGGCCTTGGATGAGGCATCTCCACTTGAAAGGTAGTTCCTTATCAATTTTTTGATTTCTTTTAGGACATTGTTAGACACAAGTACATTAGAGATAATGTATGTAGGCATAGAAATTAGCGTACTGTTCATCAAAGTGACACTACCGACTAAGGACAACTGCTTGGTTCCCTAAATTGTTGATCCTCCCTAAATACATCAATGACAAGCAAAAAATCTGCCTGTGTCAACTTGTGTCTTTTGGGGGATGCCTAAATAATTCCACTTCAGTGTATTGGCCATGTAGCAGGTGGCTTTGGTGAATAATAACAAGTCGTTGACATATATGAGATGGGCAAAAACAGGCCTTTGATAGCAAGTCTAATCCTTAAGATGACTCCCTTCATATCTTCTTATGGATTAGGATAGAAAACATCTTTGAGCTAAGAATAAATAGGTAAGGAGAAATAGGACATCCTTAATGGATCCCCTTTCTAATTTGATCCTAGAAGTCTTCCTACCATTAATCAATAAGGCATATCTAGGCCTATTAATCATTGGCCAAAAGACTTCTAGGATCAAAGGTAGAAAGGGGATCCACCAAGGATGTCCCATTTCTCCTTATCTATTTATTCTCTACTCAAAGAAGCATTCAATCCTAATCCATAAGAAGATGCGATGGGAGCCATCTTAAGGATTAGATTTGCTATCAGAGGCTCATTTTTGCACATCTCATACATGTCAATGATTTGTGATTATTCACCAAAGCCACTTGCTATGTGCCACAAGACCATTACACTTAAAAGAGATTATGGAGACATATTGTAGCATATGAGAAGTCATTTATCCTATTTAGTAATGGTATAACCAACAGTAACAAGAGAAATATCATTAGATGCTTGGTATGAATGAGGAGCAGAAGTGGAAGTATCTAGGCATCCCTACAAAGGCAGATTTTTTGCTTACCATTGATGTAGTTAGGAGAAGGATGAACAAGTTGGGGAACCAAGCAGTTGTCCTTGGCCAGTAGTGTTACTTCGATAAATAGTACATTAATTTCTATGCTTGTATACATGATTTCTAATGTACTTCTGTCTGATCATGTGCTAAAAGAAATCAAAAAATTTATAAGGAACTACCTTAAAAGTGGTCGTGTTGTTGCGTAAAATCATGTCGGCCGTGTTGTTGCATAAAATCCATGAAATCTTCTTTTGCTACGCCACCTCTCTTTCCTCTTGGTACAGAACACAATTGAAATCTCTCCCAAGAATTATAGGTCTTTGGCAGTCTAGATATGAGTCTAAGGTATTCCATAATTGTCTTTCTCTAACTCATCCATAATTGCATAAGCCACCCATTGTCATTTTATAATTATTTAGCAATAATGACTTGTTTGTGTTTCACTTTCACCTCAACAAGAATTTTAGTCGCATTCCAAGCTATGATTACCCCTCTAGACAGTCCTTGAGCCAGCATTACAACATGTTCCCCTTTTCTATCTGTTATCCACATTTCTTTTATCAACATTGCTTAACTTGGTTTTCAAGAGGAAAAATATTTCCAGTTTGTTCCATGATTAGTGAAGCTAGATGATTGCGGGAGCCTTTGTTTATTCCTTCTTTACAATTAGCATATTAAACATGAGGTAAAGAAATTTTCATTCTTCTATCTTGTGTTACGAAAGAAATTTTCAACATGAGAACAAAAAAGAGCCTTTTCATTAAAGATAACTTCCGATGCTCAACACAAAGAGATGTGATGACATGTTTTAAACCTGAATTTACCATAAAACCTCAAGATTAGACCACAGAATAATGACCAAGAAAAGTAAAATGAAAGAACCTACAAAATCACAAGGGACAATATCACCAATATTTTATAGCCCTGTTGGAATCTCTGCGAATGACCAATAAATGGGAAGCGCGGCACAGCAATGATAGCTTGATGATGCCAATACAACAAAAGTATTGTGACAAAAAGGTCTGCAATAGTGTAATACCATATAAAATTACAAGCCCTAACAGACTAGGTTGTCGATGAGTTGCAACTTGGTGATAGAGTCGTCATGGTAGTAAACAAAGAAGTCAGTGCAATATGGAAAAAATGGCGATGCGCAGAAGGATGGCATACAAAATCGACAGTAAGGGAAATGGCAGCGGTGCATGTCCCTTGGCCATTGTTAGTGTTCGATAGAAACTATATTCTTTAAGGCCCTGTTTGGTTGGAGGCCATCTTGGCCAGGCCATGGCCAAAATGGCCTCCAACTATTTTATTAAATAATTTTTTTATTTTTCATCCTCAATACATAAATTTTAATATAAAAAAAATTATTTTATATTATATCTATACAATTTTTAATATATTATACTTAATTTTTTATTATTATTAATTTTAATAAAATGGTTGGAGGCCATTTTGGCCATGGCCTGGCCAAGATGGCCTCCAACCAAACAGGGCCTAAGGAATTTTCATTGGTGTCCCTTCCAAATTTAGTATTAACACACACATCTAAAAATCAAATATTATTTATGTAATTTTCACTCCGATTCTAGCACGGCACAAGCTCCTCTCATGATTTAAATCATTTAAGCTGACTCAACTTAATCAACATTCTTGTTCGTGTTGGCTTGACTCAACAAGCATTTGATTTTGAACTATAATTTAGTTAGCTATAATCCCGTAATAAAATAAGAATTATTTTGAAAAAGATATGAACCCTTATTTAATTTTAAGTACAAGTCAGTTATATCCAATAACTTTTCCAAAATATACTATTACTATTGCATTTTACATTCTCTTTATGAAAATAAATCTGAATATATTATATAGACAATTATATTATTTTGATTTTTAAAAAAATTCAAGTAATGTTCTATTTGATCATAGCTCAAAATTGGCTTGATAAAATCTCTAAGTTGTAAATATAGCTTATGACTTGCTTATCAAAGTCAATTCAGGCTAAATATCAATTTATAAATTCAATTTGAGATCGTGAAATCGTTTGCAGTAAGGAGCACACAATCAATGGAGTTAGTAATATGGGTGAACATTGGCATGTGCGCGTTGAAGGAGGACGATTATGGCCAGGTGGTGATGTCAGCGTGACTCGCAGAGGCTGAAGTATGTGTGATCAAATTGCACGGCTCGACACAAGAGGCTTGATGGATTTAGAGGGCTTGTTCGGAAGGAATTTAACAAGAAATTACAATTTGGTCCCTCTATTTAGCCACTTCATAAATAAGTTCAAATTTGATTTAACCTAAATCTAATCTGATCCGATTTGAACCCAATTGACTCAAATTGGCTCAACATATTTACAGAATGGCAAAATGAGTATTTCCATCGACATAATAAGATTTGAATTACTTAAACGACATAATATTAATACAAACTACCAAATATTAATGAGAAAATATTAATATTAGTTGGAGGATCATTTTAAGGATAGAGAAAGTATATTATATTTCAATTTGAAATTGATATTATTTTAATATAGGGATTTATGTAGGCTATGAAATAAAATTATTTTATAATTTTTAATGTTTAAGATTTTTATATTTTGAAATTTTAATTTTTAATATAGGTTATGTAAGATTATTTATTTTTTAGTTTTTAATATTGAAATTTGTGTATAATATGATATAAAATTTATTTTTTAAGTATTTGTATTAGATATGAAAACTTTTTAGGTCAAACTAATTTGGGGATATTGTTAGTAATTATCATTAATATGTGATGGTATTTTAGCCTTAAGTTATTTACATTAAAAGTAACTATCCCAATTTTTTTTTAATCTTTTTTTATAGTTGTTTTTTAGCTTTTTATTGGTTGAAATTTCCTCAATAATAATTTTACTGAACACAGTTTTTATCTTTTTGTTGTATAAAAATGGTATTATTTTAGCAGCTACCAAGCACAACTTATATTTGAGTAGTCACTATCTAGGTATGCAGCCCAACATTTTAGCTTTCTACGTTCAACATCAAAACAATCATATCTATTTATTTCAATTCATTTCTTGGTATGTTTCTATATGAATAGATTGTAAAGTCATTCTAAGTGAATGTTTGACTACCCAATATTGATTAATGATTTTAGATTTCGAAATAAAGTATTAGAGAAGAAATAATAAGTCAATCCTATCATCGGATTCGATGGTGGAATCTAAAGAATGAGAATAAATGTATATTTAAGAAGAAAGTTCTAGAACTTGGGCAATAGAACATTAACGGGAAAACTGATCTTATGTGGTTGACAGTTGCTAACTGTATCCGTAAGGTGACGAAGGATGTGCTGGGAAAATTCAAAGGAATAAATCCAAATAATAAAGATACTTGGTGGTGGAAAGATAATGTACAAGAAAAAATTAAGGAGAAGCAGATATGTTATAGTGATTGGTTTAAAAACAAAAATAAGGATAAGTGAAAAATATAAAGTGACTCGACAAGAATCTAAGAAAGCATTAGGTAATGCAAAGAATATGACTCTTGAGGATTTATATGAGAAGCTAGACACTAAATAAGAAGAAAAACAGTTATATAGGATTGTCAAGGCAAGAGATAGAAAATTAAAGATTTAATTGAAGTAAAATATATTAAAGATGAAGATCAAAAAGTAGTTTTTATGGAATAAGATATCAAAGATAGATGAATGAGTTACATTCAGTAGCTTTTCAATGAAGGTTGTGAAAATTCAATTGATCTTACAGAATTCAGCACTCTAAAAGAAAGTAAAAAAATAATCTTACATTCGACGTATAAGTAAAGCTGAAGTCTGGAACGTTTTAAAGAAAATGAAGCATAAAAAAGCAGTAGGACCAAATAACATCCCAATAGATGTTTAGAAGTGCTTAGGAGATGATGGAGTTTCTTGGCTCACCAGATTGTTTAATATGATTTTGAAGACTAGAAGGATGCTAAATGAATGGAGAAAGAGTATATTAGTACCTATTTATAAGAATAAAAATGATGTACAAAATTGTGTTAATTATAGAGGAATTAAATTAATGAGTATACTTTAAAATTTTTGGAGAGGATGATCGAATAAAGGTTATGCCATAATACTAAGGTATCAGAGAATCAATTTAGTTTTATGTCAGGTAGATCTACTATAGAAGCCATTCATTTATTAAGAAGTTTAATGGAGAAATTTAAGGAGAAAAAGAAAAAACTATATTTGGTTTTTATTGATTTGAAAAAAGCTTATGATAAAGTCTCAAAAAAAGTACTTTGGAGAGTTTTAGAAAAAAATGAGTATTCAAGTTATTAAAGATATGTATAAAAGAGCTGTTACTTGTGTTCGAACACAAGAAGGTTTGACTAAAAATTTTTCTATTACAATTGGATTACACCAAGGCTCGGCTTTAAGTCCGTATCTTTTTGCTTTAATTATGGAAGTCATGACTGGATATATCTAATGATGAAGTGCCTTGATGTATGCTCTTCGCAGATGATATTATCCTTGTTGAGAAAACTAAAGAGGGAGTTAAAGCGAAACTAGAGCTTTGGAGGAATGCTCTAGAATCTAAAAGTGTTCATCTCAGTAGATCAAAAACTGAATATATGGAGTGCACATTTAGTTAAGAAAGAAATACTTATATTGGAGAAGCAACAATTGGTGATCAAATTGTCAAGAAGAGTGAGCGCTTTAGATACCTTGGATCAATCATACAAAATGATGGTGAAATAGATAATGACGTTATTAGCAGGATTCAAGCAGAATCGGTAAAATGGAGAAATGTTTCTAGTGTGTTGTGCGATAGAAAAATCTCATCCAGAATAAAAGGTAAATTTTATAAAACTGTAGTAAGATCAGCGATGATATATGGTGCTGAATGTTGGCCTGCAAAAAGAAAATATACAAATAAAATAAATGTTGCAGAAATGGGGATATTAAGGTGGATGTGTGGATATACACGAAAGAATAGTATGAGAAATGAGTATATTCGAAAGAAAGTTGGCGTTGCACCAATTGAGGATAAACTTAGAGAAAGTCGACCTAGATGGTTTGGACATATAAATCGTAGACCGATTGAAGCTCCAGTTAGAAATATTGAGTTATTGGATTTTGCCCATGTACAAAGAGGAAGAGGGAGACCAAAGAAGACATATCAAGAAACTATAGGGAGTGATCTTAGTTACTTAGACTTAGATAAGAATTTGGTAACTGATATAGCGCAATGGAAACAAAGGATTCATGTAGCCGACGCCACCTAGTGGGATTAAGGCTTGGTTGTTGTTGTTGTTGTATGTTTCTATATGAATGTCTTAAGTGCATTTCTTGTGTTCAAATATGAAAATTTGTTTTAATTGTGTCAGGTTCTTGTGAATACCGTGAGACTAATTCAAAGGCAGAAACTGAGTGGCTCGAAAGGAGGATGGAAAGAGTTCTTGAACTCTTATGACCGTCAGTTAGGTGCTTCATTGAGTAATCCGTCAAAAAGATCACCTGATGTGCTGCTTGCTTTCCTGAAGACTTTTAGTGAGCCAAGGGACTTGATGGTATAACTGGAATTCATAGCAGTTCCTCCAATGGTTATGGTATTGTTTTAACTTAGTAAAATCTGTATAGTTAAGCTGTTATCTGTTGTTTTCAGATTATTGGTAGAATATTAAGGCATCATACCGATCACAAAGCCATAGATGATAATTTCAACCATTTCCAGGATGAAGAATCTCCTCAACAGGTATTTGGTAATGTGCATTTTATTTTGCGTCCTCCACTCTAGCCTCATTATGTTTGAGATTTTTAGCAGTACATTTTGAATTTAACAAATACTAGTGTCCACTAAATGGAGATCTTGGTCTATAGAGCTGAAGATTACTTATGCTTATACCAAGAAGTTGTGGTCTTCATAAAGAGGTTAAAAAGCAATTAAAAGGCTATTTTTGGTCCAAAAACACCTTGGTTAGTTAATAAGAAGTTTTAATTAATGTTTGTCTTCTCTTTTATGCAAATTTATGTATGTGCTTGTTTTCAGTTAGTTGGAACTATGTTGGCCTAATGGTTACATAGAGCTGTACAGTTCTGGTAATGTATTGGCTTTTGCAGAGGATCATACAAGTTTTCAACTTGTTTCTCATGATTGACAAAATTGTTTGCATCAGCCACTCTCCTGAGTTGTTTAATAGGCTTGTTTGCATTACACAGCTGCCATTTTTATGTCTTGAAATAAACTGTTCGCCCTAACTCACTTTTTTTTATCTCATTGGGTTATCCAGAGGCTTGTTAGATTGACCAGGGAGCACCCACTCTATACCTCTCATTACTATTTTCCAACTCATCAGAAGGTTTGTCACCATCCTTTCCATTTTCTTTTTCTTTTTGTTTAGTAGTTGTAAAGCTGTGTTTAGTACTCACATTTTTTGCTAATAATTGTTGAGCAGATTTTTTTTCTTTTGTGACATGGATTTGCGTTTTCAGTTTACTAGTAAAAAAACAATATTCAAAGTTATATTACATTTGGTAGTTGCATTGGTAATCATTGGCAAATCATTAAATACTTTTGGCTAAGGCATCACTGCAACTCTCAGGTTTTAAACAACAACAACGAAGCCTTAATCCTACTAGGTGGGGTCGGCTAACTCTCAGGTTTTAAAATTAAAAAAAAAAACTCACAATTGTATAATTTCACCATATATTGTTAGTTCGTATCATGCACTAAAATGATGAAGTAAGAAAAAAGTTAAAGTGTAGCTTTTTTGATTTATGATCATGTTCTAGATGGAATTTAAATAAAATTGTGGAAAGTGTATTCAAACAGAATCATATGTTAAATTGCTAATCAGTTCTTGATTAAGCTGAAACACTTTTAAAACCTTATGCTTTCATTAATATGAATAAAATTTATATAAGATTGAGTTCAAGAATTATTTGTTAGATGATAGATGATAGATGATCAGCATAGTTGAGTTTGTTGGCATACCTCATACTGTGGCTGGATACTTATTATTTATTTGAGAGTATGATATAGATAGTTTAGAAATAGTAAACAACAGTAGACATTAGATGGATTGGCTACATAAAATTTTTGTTTCTATTATACTTTATCAAATAACAATTTTTTATATAGCTCTAAGTATTTAAGATCGTTACTTATAATTTCTTATAATGTCTTTTCTGGTCTTCTCTTTCTCTATTTACTTAGACAACCCAAGTTTCCTTATTAGAATTTATATTGCACTAAATCATATAAACTGAGTCTCTTTGAACTTATTAATTAAGGCTACTTAATCTTTTTTGCAAATATACTTGTTTCTCATATTGTCCTTTTGTCTATACTCATCTATCTTAGCATTTTTATCTCTACAACACGTATTTTTTTATGTTTTTATTTTATATCTAACATTTAGCACTATATAACATCACTGGTTTTACTATTATTTTATAAAATTTACTTATAGTATTGAGTGAAATTTTTTATCATAACACACTAAATGCATTCCTCAATTTTATTCATTTTACTTAAATTTTACTAACAACACCACATAATATTTCACTATTATTTTATATGATTGATCTATGGTATGTAAATCGCTCACTTTTCTAATAATTTGACCAACAATTATTCTCTCTCTAATATAAGTGTTTCTATTTTTACTAAATTTATACTTTATATATTTAATTTTTGATCTACTAATATAGAAACTATTAGACTTTAATTATTCTTGATTTTATCTTAGCCTCATATTTAGTCTTATCAATAAGAAAAGTATAATCCACAAAAATCATATATCAAAGCACATTTTTTTATATGTGTCCAGTCAGACATGAATTTAAAGCTACGCCTTGGTATATACTAACTGTAGCAGAAAAATTCTTAATCAAATTCTTTTATATTTGAACGTAAGTTACACCCCTTTATACATGTATTTAATAACTTGAATGTAAACGACTTAAACTTCTTTTTTTCTAAAGTACTCAAAACATTTTTTTTGAGACTTCATCATAAGCATTTTCTAAATTAATAAAAATTAAATATAGATTTTTTTTCTGTCTAATATTCTCTATTAAACCTTCAACAAATGAATGGGTTCTAAAATAGATCTATCCGATATAAAATCAAATTGATTCTTTAATACTCTTATATCACAAAAATAATTTATATTTGATCACTCTCTCCTAAAGTTTTAAGTATGACTAGTTAATTTAATTTTTTCTATAGTTGATGCAATTTTATATTAGGCAAGGTCCCGTTTGTCTAAGAGTTTAAAATTAACCTGATTTAATTTTAACTAGGCATATCACATCACACATAAAATTTAATATTAAAAATTAAATTTATTTCACATCTTTTACATATTACTAAAATAATAACTAACTTATATCACATCCCTCACATATCTCAACATAATAACTAACTTTATTTCACATCATTCACAACTTTCAATAAAAAAATATTTTATCTAAATTTAATTTTAACCTTCTTAAATTTAACCTTACAAACAAACACACCCTTTGTCTTATATTTTAAATAAATAAGTATCAATGTACTTTACCTTATTCATTTGACATCTTTTTAGTTTTCAAATTATATTAAGCAATCTAATGAGCTAAGAAATTCATTCATCTCACATATATTTTGAAAAATCTATTAGAATGTCATCTAATTTTACTGCTTTCTGCACTCCAT
Source organism: Apostasia shenzhenica (assembly GCA_002786265.1). Taxonomy (NCBI): domain Eukaryota; kingdom Viridiplantae; phylum Streptophyta; class Magnoliopsida; order Asparagales; family Orchidaceae; genus Apostasia; species Apostasia shenzhenica. The sequence continues at coordinate 624,387 of KZ454389.1, forward strand.
TTTCTTTAAAACCTCTCAAACTCCTATTTATTAATGCACTAGATACAAGAGCTTTTTCTCTTTTTTTGGGATGTTAAAATCATTAAAATTAATCTTAATATTAATTATATTGAAAAAAAATTAAAAGTAACTTATACATCTATGTTAAATATTTTATTTTTTGAAAAATATTTTTTGATTTTCATCCTTAATATATTTTACTTGAGTCATTCTTTAGTTTTTCTATTTCTACATTAACAAAAGTATAGAAGAGAATGTTAATCACAAAATCAAATGAATATAGTTAAAGTATTATGTAATAGAACTTTTGTGCGATAGGAGAATGCTTATCAAGTTGAAGAGATATGTTTATGTGACTACTATAGGACTAAATGTGCTACATAAGAGTAAATGTTTGAACATTAAAGTGTCAAGATATCTATAAGTTTAGAGCAGCTTAAGGTATAAATGTTCAAATGGATAAGCAGTCACACTAGATTGCATTAGAAATTATTATATAAGGGACTCGATGAGCGAGGCGTCTTTATAGTTGATCATAAACAGTTAATGATTTATTATATGAAAACCAAAATGAAACCCAATGTAGCATAGCAGTTTATCGAATAAGTGGTTAATTGAAATATCAATCTGGTTAACTAAATTTTTTTAATTGGTAATCGATGGTAGCGTAAATATATATATTTGTCATTAAATGATAAATATTTAAGTCTCAAATCAGCATTTGCAATTTCTTTTGATGTCTAAATAATAATTTTATATCAGTTAATATGTTGATGATCATAAATGCTGATACAATATTGTTTACTTTGAAAATAATTTAAAGTATGTATAAATCATAATTCCATTAATTACATGCTCTTAATGCTTAACTTACAACCAGTTGTGTTTATTTTAAAGGTCTTTATTTGTTCAACAAACTAAGCTTTATTCCTTTATATAATATGTTAAGTTTGATTAGTCAAGGCTTTTTAAATCATAAAAACAAATGTGGAATTGAAAACCCAAAATTCCTACTAATGTAACCGAACTTGAAAATATTGATGTGGTTAATTAAAATTTTTGATGTTACAATCATATCTATCCCCTACTTATAGATTCTCTTGGATATAAGCATGATGGGATTTAACACTTTTAAAGATTGGGTGGGGAGAGCGATGAATGACTTTGAATGGTAGAGAACATGCTTTAACTAAGTCGAATGGAGGAGAAATGCAAGTCCTATGCCTCATTGTAGTGTTTTTTTTTTTTTTTGCCTCATTGTAGTGTTATTTTTCTTATTTTTATTACATTAAACACAATTTGATGTGTCTCTTTTATTATCTAAGATCTAATACTTTGAAGAGTTTTAGAAAAGAAAGAGATTTGCACTGCTTATATTTAAGTTATTAAAGACATGTATGAAGAAGTTGTTACCTGTGTTCGGACACAAGGAGGTTTGACTAAGGATTTTCCTATTACAGTTGGATTACACCAAGGCTC
>KZ454389.1:625890-654217 GCA_002786265.1 Apostasia shenzhenica
TTCCAACCGACAGAACTCACATACAAATTAGCAAGTGCATTAGATGCAGAACCAACAAGAAGTTGAATCGAGTAAAAAGACTATATACTATGAACGTGCAAAAATATATATGGAAACATGTAATTTTTCTATAAGCATAACATGTAACAAATGGGAGTGTAACAATAAAAAAAGAACATGGAAAGCATATAAACTTTTGCATAAGGATTGAATTGCCATAGGTCAAAGAATTTACTTTTGCTACAACTTATATATGGCAATAAGCCACAAATAAATAAAGCTATGAGAGGATCCATGGTGTATGGGATGGAAACAAGAAGATTACAATTGTATCTAATTGTGACCACGTATGAGAACTCAACAGCAAGCACACGCCAAATACTTTAAAATTATGTAATAGTTTATTCAACCATTAAGAAGGAATGTATAATCTACTAGAAAAGATCGTAAGTTAATCCCAAGGAGATTTCAACAACACAACAAAAAACAGTTTTATGGAATTATTTTAGTATCTATTAAGAATACCACAGGAAAAAATCCGGTGAGCATAAATAAATTAAAGGGTAAATAGCATCTTGGGTCCTTCTAGTTTGGTAGTATTGCAAATAGGTCCCTCAAATATTTTAAATGTAGCAAACTGGTCTTCTAGTTTTTGATTGAAATGAGGCATATAGCGCTTCCTTGGGCCGTAACAAGACAGTTAAAAATCACTTTCTCTCTTCCTCCCTCTCTCTACTCAACAGGCGACGGACTGCAGTCACCCAATCCCGCGCTGCTCCTAGCTAAGCTCCTCGCCCCGACCGACGCCCCCATCCCCCAAAACCAGGCCGGAAACTTTGAACGGGAGAATGACTGCTCCATCAAATCTCAAGTTTGACATCTCCTAGCTGTTCGCAACAACCCCTGCATCGAGACCCTTCATTTTTCTCATCCCCTGAGGTGGATTGGGTGTGGGAGGCGTGCCAGATTAGACGGCAAAGCGTTTTCAGTCAGTTGGTGAAGTCGGCAAACCATCTTGATTCAGGAAACCCACACCTCAAAAGAGATGTGCTGAGAAGAGGAATCGATGGAAATGGAAAATGCCGCGAGCACCGCAAAGGTGCCCTGCTTGAAGAAGAGGTTCTATAGACCATAATCTTTCTTAGAATTTCTCTCAGCAATTTTGGAATGTGACCATTCAAAAATTTATCTGCTTGGTAGGAAGCTGAGAGTGAAGCGATTCCATCAAGGTGCCAGAGCAATCAGCAACATAGCTTGCCCGATATTCCTCCTGAACGAAATACTCTTGGAGCGAAGATATGGGCAAAAACCAATGCAGGGGTTCTCCTCATCCTAGGTATTTCCAGAATTCCACCAATGCTGCTTGTTAATACATCCCACCAAAGTTCGCACCCTGGGGGCCCGCCACACGCACCAGCGCGCCGTCTGCGCCGGGGGCTCCTCCAGCTGCCCCTTTTCCCGCTGAATCCGGCGTCCCCTGGGCGTCGGAGCTGCGGGTTCTTCGTATTCCCAGCAGGCCGCTCGGCCGGCACTGTCGCTCCCTCCTCCCCAGAAACCAAACGATCGGAGATCCGCCGGAGGCGGCCACTTCCTCCCCCACCGCCCACCTGCACCGTTGCCGTCGTCGCCACGGCCTCCCCATCCCGGTCCCACCGCCGCTCGCACACCTGCGCAGCCGCTGGGATCCGGCGGCGTCGCCTATGCGCTCCGGATGAGAGAGAGATGCGGGGAGAGGAGAGAGAGGGAGGAGAGGAAAAGTGATTTTTTAAACGTCTGTTACGCCCAAGGACCTATATGCTCATTTCATCAAAACTAGAGGACCAGTTTGCTACATTTCAAATATTTGGAGGACCTATTTGCACATACGGACACAAACTAGAGGGACCCAGATGCAATTTACCCTAAATTAAAAGAAAACAAAATTAGTTATTAAGCCCATATTCTAGTCAGCGTAGACTACAAGGTATTAATTATGTAGAAAATTAGGTAATAAAGAGCGAGGAAAGTATATAAATAAATAATAAATGACAAAATAAAAATTTATAAAACTTTACCAAATTTAATAATAATATTTGAACATTAAAAAAGGAATATTAATGAAAAATAATTTAAAAAAAAACAAACAAAAAGGAGAACCTCAGCAAATCTCTTTCATTTTAAAATCACAAATTCCTTAAAATTTCAATATCCATAATTCAAGAATGGACATAATGTCAACTTTGAAGATACATAGAAGAAAAACCTAATGAACAAATGAAATTTCATCTTGAGTTTGAGAGAAACTGTGGGAAACATTGAAATTAGCATTACAACAACAACCAAGCCTTTATCCCAACTAGGTGGGGTCGGCTGCATGAATCCTTTGTTTCCATTGCGCCCTATCAGTTACCAATTTCTTATCTAGGTCTAAGTAACTAAGATCACTCCTTATAGTTTCTTGCCATGTCTTCTTTAGTCTCCCTCTTCCTCTTTATACATGGGCAAAATCCAATAACTCAATTTTTCTAACTGGCAGCTTCAATCGCGACGATTTAAGATGTTTCAAACCATCTAAGCCGACTTTCTCTAAGTTTACCTCAATTAGATGCAAAACCCAATTTTCTTTCGGATATACTCATTTCTCATTTATCCTTTTGTGTATATCCACATATCCACCTTAAAATTCTCATTTCTGTAACATTTATTTTGTTTGTAATATTTCCGCTTTGCAGGCCAGCATTCGCACCATATATCATCGCTGATCCTTACTACAGTTTTATAAAATTTACCCTGATTCTGGATGAGATTTTTCTATCGCACAACACACTAAGAAGCATTTCTCCATTTTACTCATCTTACTTGAATCCTGCTAATAACGTCATTATTATTTCACCATCATTTTGTATAATTGATCCAAGGTATCTAAAGCGCTCACTCTTCTTGACAATTTTGATCACCAATTGTTGCCATCTCCAATATAAGTATTTCTTTCTTGACTAAATGTGCACTTCATATATTCACATTTTTGATCTACTGAGATGAAAACCTTTGAGATTCTAGAGCATTCCTCCAAAGCTCTAGTTTCTCTTTAGCTCCCCTTTTAGTTTCTCAACAAGGACAATATCATCTGCGAAGAGCATACACCAAGGCACTTCATCTTGGATATGTCCAGTCATAACTTCCATAATCAAAGCAAAAAGATACGGACTTAAAGCCCGAAAGGATAGAATGAGAAATGAGTATATCCGAAAGAAAGTTGGTGTTGCACTAATTGAGGATAAACTTAGAGAAAGTCGGCTTAGATGGTTTGGACATCTAAATCGTGGCCGATTGAAGCTCCAGTTAGAAAAATTGAGTTATTGGATTTTGCCCATGTACAAAGAGGAAGAGGGAGACTAAAGAAGACATGGCAAGAAACTATAAGGAGTGATCTTAGTTATTTAGACTTAGATAAGAATTTGGTAACTGATAGGGCGCAATGGAAACAAAGGATTCATGTAGCCGACCCCACCTAGTGGGATAAAGGCTTGGTTGTTGTTGTTGTAATGCTAATTTCAATGTTTCCCACAGTTCTCTCAAACTCAAGATGAATTTCATTTGTTCATTAAGTTTTTCTTCTATGTATCTTCAAAGTTGACATTATGTCCATTTCTTGAATTATGGATATTGAAATTTTAAGGAATTTGTGATTTTAAAATGAAAGAGATTTGCTGTAGGTTCTCCTTTTTGTTTTTTTTTTTTAAATTATTTTCATTAATATTCCTTTTTTAATGTTCAAATATTATTATTAAATTTGGTAAAGTTTTATAATTTTTATTTTGTCACTTATTATTTATTTATATACTTTCCTCCTCTTTATTACCTAATTTTCTACATAATTAATACCTTGTAGTCTACGCTGACTAGAATATGGCTTAATAACTAATTTTGTTTTCTTTTAATTTATTATATGCATCACCGGATTTTTCCTGTGGTATTCTTAATAGATACTAAATAATTCCATAAATACTATTTTATGTTGTGTTGTTGAATCTCCTTGGGATTAACTTACGATCTTTTCTAGTAGATTTATCATTCCTTCTTAATGGTGAATAAACTATTAACATAATTTTAAAGTAATTTGGCGTGTGCTGCTGTTGGTTCTCATACTGGTGCACAATTAGATACAAATTTAATCTTCTTGTTTCATCCCAATACCACCATGGATCCTCTCATAGCTTTATTTATTTGTGCTTATTGCCATTATAAGTTGTAGCAAAAGTAATTCTTTGACCTATGGCATTCATCCTAGCAAAGTTTATGCTTTCCATTGTTCTTTATTTTATGTTACACTCCATTTGTTACTGTTATGCTTATAGAAAAATTACATGTTTCTCATATATATTTTGCAACGTCATAGTATATAGTCTTTTTACTCGATTTCACTTCCTTGTTGGTTCTGCATCTAATGCACTTGCTAATTTGTATGTTCTGTGGTAGGAATGGAAGGTTTTGCCTATAGGTCACATTTCAAGTGCAACGACGACTACGAAGATGGTTGCTATTGATTGTGAGATGGTTCTTTGCGAGGATGGCACTGATGAGGTAGTGAAAATATGCATCATTGATCAGGAAATGAAGGTAATTCCCTTAATGCATTGTACAATAGAGTTTCAATAGTAATATATTATTTTTAGTATTATATCTAGGTCCAGTGTCTTTTCAATTGGTATAATTGGTTTATTTAGTTATTTTTAAATTAAGCTTGATTTGAACTTCAGGTTAAACTTGAAAAATTAGTGAAGCCAAGTAAAACTATTGTTGATTATAGAACAGAGATCACTGGTGTTTCTGCTGAAGATTTGGTGGGAATAACTCGCTCTTTGGTTGAAGTACAGGTAATTATCATGATTGTAAGTTTTGAACTATTGATTCAGTGTAGTTCTCTGCTCTAAATTAGTTTGCTTCATAGGAATCAATAAGGAAGCTGTTGAAGAAAGGAACTATTTTAGTTGGACACAGTTTACATAATGATTTGCGGGGTATTGACAACTTGGTTGTTGAAGCTTTGTTGGATTTTTTGCATTTTTTTTATTTTCCGGGCTATTCTTTCTACATCCAATTTTTGGACTCTTTCTTACATTGTTATTGCTTTCTTGCATCTTGTTTAGCTTTAAAAATTGAGTACAAACGAGTGATTGACACAGCATACGTCTTCAAGTGTTCGGATTTGCCAGCTAAGAGGACGCCTTCCCTGAACAATCTATGTAAGGCAAGCTTTATATTCAATTTTAATTTTGGTCACTCAGTTTACTTATCTTATGGTTATCCACAACTTCTATTGTTGTAATGGTCTTTCCAACTTGATTGTTTTTTCAACTCGTGATTACAAATTCTGTATTTAAATCATTGAGCTAAATTATTGATGCTAATTCAATTATTCATTAATAAGAAATCAGTTTACCAGAAGTATCTTGTCTATTGCGTGAATTCTTTACATCTTTGTTATAATTTTAACAAAACTTGAGGATTATTTTTAGGGTTTCCATCCAACCTACTGAAGCAGATAGAAGGCTAACAAAATGCAAATGTTAATTATGACACTATTCTTAATTATCAAAATTCAAGTAATTATAAAGATAAATGCTAAATATTAAACTTGTAATCATTTATCATCCCCTTCGATAAATGATTAAATAATAAAATTATTTTGGGATTATTAGGTTTTGCATAACATTTCTTTTTGTTATTGTTCTCATATTCTCATAATTGGAGTAGCGGTTGTGAGGATTGGTGGTGGGTAGCAATTTGAAGGAACTTTACACGGCACATGTTGGAATGGACACGGGTTCCATGCTTCCTTGAGTATACTAGGTTCTCCTTGAGTCCTTAACTTTTTTGCTTAGGTGATATTTTGGTTGTGTGTGCATATTCAAAGTGACATTCCATGACGAACACTTTTTGTTAATGATGTGGTTGTAGTAATGGGACTCATAATTGAGTTGATCAGAAGAAGAAATGTTGGTGGAGCACTTTAGAAGCAAATGATTTAGATTTAGTAGAAGTATTGTAGATTTAGTGACTTGAAGAAAGAAATGATGTTGATGTAAGACTAAAATAGAGAATTGGCCCATCTTATAAGAACTTCAAGTAATTTTTATTTTTTGTATACCATAACAGGAGTATAAGCAAGATGCCAACCACAGTATTAAGAAAAGATGGTTGAATAAGAAGAGTAAAACATATGTTCTGTACATTGAAAGATGCCTATCAAGCTTAAGAAGTTCATAAATTTGATATCTAATTAACTCTGGTATATGAAAGTGGATGTTGAGCAATTGTCATAATATGCATAAGAGTAGTGTAACTGAGGTGTAAATAATGAGATGGATGCTTAGTCTCACTATAGTGAACCACATTACAAATGATTATGTTAAAGAGTGGGAGTAGCACATAGAATTGTAGATAAATCAATCTTATCCAAGCTAGGCTATGTTCATTTTCATTCTCGTTTCAGATGTTATTGTTCAATTTATGCCAATCTCTTTTAGTTATAGAAGAACAAGCTCAAGCTCTATTTGAGCCTGGTTCATTAATCAACAATCTGGTTTCATAAAGTGCCTATTATTGAGCTTGGCAATTGAACATCATATGAACCTCAACAATCCAAAGGAGCTCATATCAACCTCAACAATCCAGCTCTTTATGAACAATTGATTAACCACCAAATTATATTGTTTATGAAAGTCTAAAGCATAAATAATAAAGGGAAAACAGTAATTGTCTTTGCTAGAGGGATTGAGATGCTATTAGCTTCTAAATGAAGTACCTGATGGACGAATTCTATGTAATGATCCAAGTACTTACTCTTATATATGAATATGTTTCTATCTGCTAAGGGGTCCCCAAAACTCATCCTAAAAATTTTTCCATAAATTTTTTATATGTATTTCACATCTTACACTTAATTCCAACACTAAGTATCAACACTAATTACTAACTCTCAAAGCTGTCGCAAATATATGAATACAAATGCAAAATCCCCACTCGGCCATAAAAAACTATAGTAAAATTCTTGCCTTATACTTCATGGAGAATACAATCTAAAAACCTATTTATGTGATCATTTAAGAACATGAGAAAATAAACATATGAACATAAGTGAAACTGTGAACCGGCTACTCTTCCTCATCATTTTTTTTTTGTTGCTTTAACTTCCAATTCTACCATCTCCATGGTTACCTGCAATTTGGGATAAGTAAACGTTAGTACCATGATATAGAACATTTGATATATAACATAACACAAGGAATAATGGAATATGTGTTGTTGACAAAAAAAGGCAAAAGGTCAATATCAGCATGTCTGATAATGCTTTTGACGTTATTGGTAGATGGGATCATATTGCCTCATGCTAGACAACAAAAGTATTAATCTTTTATGTGAATTTCTTGTGTTCATCCTTTATGCATATTTACTACTTGATTGGTAGTAGTCCCAAGAACAACACAATCTTAAACCAGTTAGTTTTTACAGCATCTCAAAGGGCCTGATTAAAACTTTTTGGCACTATAAAATAATATTAATCAGTTCCATTGACAAGCCTTTGATCAAGCCCGTAAACAAGCTTTAAGAGATCATGTTGGGAAGAGCAGGGATGCTCTTACCCATCTCCCTGCCATGGTGTTTGGGCCAGTGGGGTAAGCCACATTTGGGTGCTATGAGTGATGCTTATATGCAATCTATTAGGACATTGGTTGCATTGTTCCTACTAGCTTGAGCTTTTTGGTTAGTTAGCTAGCATCAATGGTCCTAAAAATAGGTGTTATATTACAAATGGTGTTTCTTAAACTTTATGCATTGTTTAGGAACATAAATGAGCCAAAAGCTAATTTGTTCAAGCTCATTTATTCAGGAGTTAAAGCTGATGTTCAAGTTTGTTCATTAAGCTTGAAGAATGGACATATTTAGCATGGTGTCTTGCAGCTTGTTGAAAGTACGGTTCATCTACTTATACACCTTTACTAGAAAAAGGTTTTCAGACCTTCACTTCTTTAGTGGGTGTCTAGTAAAGAAGCTATACAATAAACTGGATGTTTCCTAATTTTTTAAATTGTAACTTCATCTTGGAAACGTGAATGTAAATTGGGGTGTAATTTAAGTTCTACATATTTTCAAACATAATTAAGAAATATATAAGATGTAACGTTATAGCAACCAAAAAATTATTTCTGTTTTCAAAAATCCTAAAGCACAAAGAGCTGTTGGTGTTCATTAATCATAAGCTATTTGTAAAAGCTAGCAAGTTCATCTTCATTAGGTAATCATAATTCAAGCAAGCAATAAAGAGAGTTCCATCTTGTGTCGATTTGTAAAGGAAAATTTTCAACAACCATTCTATATATGTCAACTGTTTTACTCCTTTTTGAGATGTAGATTAGATATCAATTTTGCTATATGTTTTTTTTATCAATTGCTAAGGGATTTTGGTTAAATGCTATTGAAATACATGAAAAGAGCATCGTGCAAAATTAGTCTTAGATATCTTGATGAATGATTGACCACATTACTCTTAGATATATTGTCTTGCGTAATCAATAATACTTTATCTTTTGTACAATACATTACTCTTAGATGTGTTATCTTGCATAATCAATAGTGCTTTATCTTCTGTACAATGTTATCTTTCAAATTTGTGTATCATTAGTGATGCATCTTAAATGTCTAAGATGTATTGTTTTTGCATCCCTCATTATTAATCAATTCAGTAGCAGGTAATAATAAGATAGCTAGATACATTTATATTTGTCCAAAGTTTAATGTCCCTTGGCCCTTTGCCTTCCTAAAAAGTTTAAGCTCTCACCAATGTAATTTTGTAGGTCACTAACTTCTACAGCAATTCGCCATGCTTCTCACAAGTCTCCCATCTATGATTTCTTTGGGTTGCAGTAAAAGCATTGATTGGTCTAGCTCTTTGGACTTGGACAAAAATTCCCAACCTTCCACTTGCTCCACTCTTTCAAGGCCTTCAAAGTCCTACTGCATTTACCATTGAGCACTATTGTTGGTGCCTAAAGTGGCACGCACAATCGATGATGCCTTCTCATAGGAAAGCCAAGCATAGAACTTGGATCTCTCCTTGCGGTTTAAAGATGTTTCACATCGAATTAGTAAAGGGCAATAATTATAGTAACCTATGTAGGCTAGGTGTGTGACTTGTAGTCATGGTATCTGCATAAGAGCATTGATGTTAATCAATATCCTTGCCAAACTCTCCCAAATCTGTATGCTTCCTACTTGGTTGTTACATCTAATGTATGATAGTCTTGTAACATGTGCATCTTGAAGGTCAAACTTAAGAATGAAGTAATTCTTTCCTACAAGGTGGGCATCCTACAACTTTAGATGTAACAACCAATATGCAGGAAAAGGTGACTTTGGGGAAAATCTTAGTCCGCTATAACTTGAGCTTTTTCTTCAACTGTTTTTAGATTGGGATACTTACATCTGGTCCCTGAGATAAGTTCTTTATTCCTTGCAGATCCATAAAAGTGAAAACTTCCATTTGGGTCCCCGCCCACCTTGAAGTTTTTCCACATTGGTCATTCTTTATAAATTCCGTCAAATTGTATTAAAGTTGTATTTTTTATTTAAAAAAGATATTTAAGTATGTACAATTATTATTATTGATTAAGACATTGAGAAGTAGGAAAACTCGAGGTTATACTAAGTTTGTTTTTTAAAGAAATTATATAGCTCAAAGGCCAAATATGATGGAATATGTCAAAAAGGACTCATGAACATTTTCTGGGATAGAGGGACCTAGATGGAACTTTGTTTGGTTTTCTGGGCCTGCTTGAAATAAAGGTTCTACCTCGGCGGGCCGTATGTAACTTTATCCCTTTTATATTTTCCCTATGCTGTTCCGGTGAAGACTGCAGTGGAGCTGGAATTTTGACAGCAGAAGTGTAGATGCTTCCACATCCTCTGGTTTTCAAATGTGGCTGAACGGGTTAGGCATGACATTTTTTCTAAAGCTGCTGCGTGAAGATTTCTGATTTGCTTCCATCTACTTTTGCACCTCTTTAGCACTAAAACTGGTCCAGCAGGCTTCTGCAACCACTTGGCAAATGGGGGTGGGCAACTTGTGCTGCGTTTGGAGTCTTTGGACCAGAAAACCTCTCTTTTTGTGCTGGTTTTCCCCTGGAAACAACGAGATTCCCTGGCTGCTGGATGACATCCAAGGACTGGATTCCTTCTCCTGAACAATAAGTCCATGGCCCAATTTTGTTAAATTTCTTTAGGACAATCATGTGTTGAGCTTACTTCTGTCATTGGAGCTTCCTTGGGTTCATTTCCTTGCTACTGTTGGCTGCCAAAAGCATCTGTAGATAAGCAGCCAGCACTACTATTGCTTGCTTCAGCAAATGATGGTTTCCCCACTCCTTGATGCTCATTCTTACCCACAACTCATTGGCCTCCCGATTGGTCACGTTGTTGCAATTTATCTCCATCTTTTGTAGGGCAATGGATATCCTGATAGGGATGACAATGGGGCAGATTGGGGTCAGGTAACAACACCCATACCCTCCCCATTTTTTTATCTATTACTTATACTCGCCCCATAACCACTTTCGACCCGACCCGACTTGATCCGCCTGCTTCTCCCAAAACTTGTAACCTCCCCCTAATTTCTACCACTCATTTTGCCCCATTCTCCCTTGCCCCAGGCCCAAATTCATTACTAACAACTTATTTTTTAAAAAAATAAAAAATAATAAATGTTTTTGATCTTAAGATTGTATAATTTTATTTAATTACTAGCGGGTCACAAGTTGGGGCAGGTATAATTTTGTTATATCGAACCTCCCTCATAACAAATCAGAGAACGTTGCGGGACACAAATACAATTTTGTGACTCATACTCATCCCATTAAAGTCAAGTCGGGGCATGTTAAATGAGTTTGGTAAAAGTTGCCATCCCTAATCCCTTTACCTAGTCATCTGGAGCTTGCCCACATTGACCCATTTATCTAGGCACCTAATTGTAAAGCTTTCCACACATTAACCTTAACACAAAAAATTAGTATAATAAAGCTCCCTTTTTTCTACATGGTAACATGGACCATCAAGAGCGGCCTTCCAGTTTTAGAGGATATGTTTGCTATTGCCATAAGTCTCCACCATTCCAAAGGAAGTTCTGGAAATCTAATCCAGGGTGAGAACGATCCAAGTTCAAGTCGAGCCAATTACAGCTCAAGCTCAACACATTTCGATTCAATTCAACTTCGTGCTAGCTCGTTTCAATTTCAAGCTAGCTTGAGCCCTCTAAGAATTGAAATTTTTTTAGTAAAAGTGCTGCTAGGATTACAAATTGGGTTAATCGTACCCGCAAGTTCACCTAACAAATATCTTAACCACAATTAGCACATATTTATATACAAGTAATAAATTAGTACAATAAATAATTGGATACATTATTTATATTTAAAAAAATAGAGCTCGTGTCAAGTCGATCCAATTCAACCATGACTCGTGACTGGGATCTATAGACTCGAGCTGAACTCGATTTCAGCTAAATATCGATCCGAACATTGGACAACTATCGATTTTTGAGCCAAACTTTCATCCCCACTCTGGTCATTTTACCTTGCAAAATTAATATTGAAGCAAGCACCCATGGCCAACCTCTTATCATACGGAAGCCCTCCAAATCACCTCATTTTTTTATATGAAAAGGGACTTGACTCATTGTCCAAATGACCTACCAACAAGTGCATATTGCCACTCTTTTCTAATTTGGACCTCCTTATTATGCACAATGGTCTTTTCCTCGTGATTCATGGTTTTTTAATCATTTATTGAGGTATGTATTTATTTCTTCCCTTTCTAAACTCCAGTTCCCATTCCTCTGTAGCGTGCACTAGCATAACTACTAACTTAACTCCTTGCTTAATTGAGGAAGGACTTGTCACATGAGGTTTGCTTTGGTTGTCTTTAAGCATTTCAACAAACATGTAGAGGGCTCAACACTATTTCAGAACTTAGTATCCTTTCCCCCGGCTCCATCTAGTATCACAAATAATGCTCCTTCGCACCTTGCCCAAACTAACTAGTTCAACTCTTCCCATATTGGCATTGTTGCAAATAGTTCAATTCCCTCAAGGTTGTTTAGGTTTTATACCTCTGAGGTGATCTTGAACTTTTCCTCTATACCATTTGGCCATTATGTGGGCTAGTCTTGGTGTGGTAATTTTGAGAAACATGATTGCTTTTCTTCCCGTCTTGATTGAATGGTTATTAGAAGAGCCATGACCTGAGGTAATGGGATGTTTTTAGCTTGTTGAATCAAGCTCAAGTGTTGAGTGCTAGCCTGCAAAACAAGCATATGAACAAAATAAGTGTCGTAGAAATAAGGATCTTAAGGTGGATAAGTGGATATACATGAAAGGACAAGATAAGAAATAAGTGCATCCATAAGAAAGTTAAAGTAGCTTGAATTGAGGATTAATTCAAAGAAAGACAGCATAGATATTTCAGTCATATATATTGTAAGCCAATATAATCTTTTGCGATTACCTTACGGTCAAGCTTTTTACAATTTTCTGCTTCACATTGACCCTATACTTTTTTATTAAACATCCTCAGGGAAAGGAGTGGAGCAAATGTCTTTGGATGTGGTCATAAAAATTTACATTGAATTTTTTGCTCTCGTGGACAATGTCCCTTTACAAGAGCTGAAAGGAAATGAGAAATCCATGCAGCTAACCCAACTAATTTCGAATAGATGTGGGCACTTAGTTGTCCATCTGGGGCGTCTAGCCCATACTTCTTTTTTGCGTGTAAGCCCAACTCGAGGCACAACTGATTTCGGATAGATGTGAGCACTTAGCTGGTTGGGTCCATCTGGGGTTGGGTCAAATACGACCTATTATTTTTTGTGTGTAAGCCCAACTTGAGGTAGAAATTGGACCACGATTTCTGATCCAACCCAATAGCAAGTTTGTTATGATTGGGTCATTCACAAATTAGCTAGGCAGAACATACTCTCAGATCGTACAAGAATAATATACTTGAATTCTTAAGCATTATGAATTTATAATTCCAAAGTGAAGCTCATAATCATATAAGGTACTTTATTTTTCCATAAATATCAACTCAATATTTTGTGTCACGTTGATCTGGTCTCAGAGTTCTAGTTGCAGATTTAGCCTTTGTTGTTGTTCTTGTTGTTTTTCTACTTTTTGAAGTTTGCTATTGTCCTTTTTACCTTTCAATCAGTCTTACATTTATTGTGAAATTGAGAAATATAAGGTACACCATAAAAAAAAGAAATATAAGGTACATTGTGAACAATATCTAATATCTTTCCTCTTTATGAAGTGTTAATTATTTTACTTCAAAGAACTAAAAAAATATCAAAATGATAAAAGATATAATGGCTGCATTTTGTGAAATATTTCCTTGGTTATTATAATACTTGTTTGTTTTCATGAACAGGCAGTATTAGGTCATGCAGTTCGTGGTGAAGGCGAACCACACGATTGCAGAAAAGATGCAGAAGCTGCAATGAAATTAGTTATTGCAAAGCTAGAGCATGGATTTGATCAACCCATTGAAGTTTTTAAGAATGTAGTGAATTTTTTGTCATCTTCTTATTTTTCTTCTTTGTCTTGAATGCATAGTCACTTTATCAGCTCCCTATTTAGGTATCTTATTTTGAACGTTCAAAGCTTCTTCTGCACAAGGTACCAATCGAGATGCCTTCTAAAGAATTACAGAAAGTATTTCCTCCAGATGTTATTGTTGATATTCAGGTAACAAGTTGTTCATGTTAATGCTATACTATATAATATGTAATTTCATAGGATACTGAGTGAGAATTCTCTTCAGACTGATGGGAGAGTTCAAGGTCCCTTTTATGCTACATTTGCCATTTTCAAGGATCCTAGCGAAGCAGATAAAGCATTTCAAGCTATAGATGGCCAAGAGTGTAAGGTATGTATCCTTTTATGACTTCTCAAACACTACTCATGTCGTTTGTTGAATACTGAATTAGTTATCTTGTACCTGATGTGACCAAAATAAACAAACATCAAATATAGATAAAAGTAGCTCAGATTTGAGATAGATCGGATTGAGTCAACTTTTCCATAATTGTTAATCTCCATTTCTTGAAATAAAATTTAATTATGTGCACGTTTAATACATCAAACTGGATGACATCCTATTGACTCTATTTCTTGTGCTACTATTTTGAATATGCTTTATCAATTTTTCCCCTCATAAGGTAGTCAAAATTCCATAAAACTTTGAAAATGTGGGAAAGCTTCTGATGTTGAAAGTGGCGTAACATGAATAGGAAATGAAAATGATATCACATGCTAGATCTAGTCTCTTTGAAGTGATTCATGACCATCTAAATGTCAACGACAGGTCCTTATAGTTTGATAGGAAGATTCTAGTTAAATATGCTATTTTTGCAACCCAATTATTTTTTTGTGGCTGAAATTTTCAATCAAAAATGATGCGGATGGTGAGGATATAAATGTTAATAAGATGGCAATGATAAGCAAGTGATGAATATGGCAATAGAGATGTTAAAGAGATAGAACCGTTAAAAGTAATGCTGATGAATGAGATACCAGATTAGGAGTAAGAGGTGAGAAGCAAGCAGTTGGTAATCCCGCTTGTCCATAATGAAAAGATTATTAAGATAAATAAATACAACAGTGTATTGCAATTTGTCTTAAGATATTTACACCAATTTTCCTTTGGGGGAATTACATACACAATATAACATCTTAACTTATTTTATTAGCCACCCTACAATTCTCAGTATGTGGCCAGCTTAATCTAAACTTGTAAATTTTAAGTCCGGTACATGTCCCTTAACTGTTGCTTGATTAGCTAGTTAAAATAGTTAAAAATAAATAAACTGTTCTTTGAGTCCATAATAGTGCTCAAGTTAATAAACTTGAGTTTGATTTTTACAAAGGTCGCGCGTTCAATATGATAAACTAATGTTTCATTGAAACAAATCTTGTTTTCAAAAGGGAGCCGAGGGAGAGGGGGAGGATTGAGTTACCCAACCCCTTGCAGCCAATGAAGTGAGCTTAGGGCCCCACGTGTCTATGGCAATTGCTTTGTTGGTGAGATTCCCCTGCATCATTTGCAGTGAGGGCATTCAATCGTGCCATCATCCATCCAAAATGACACTCAATCCCTCATCATCTGCACTATCCCTTCTGAGTCACATTTGTAAATTTCTCTAATATCTTGAACAGAATATTCCCTGTTAGTTGCGATTCTCATGCTTTACTAGATACTCTAAGGTTTAAAATTTGATCACTTCAATCAGTATTATCAAGAACCAGATGTCTATATGTAAATAGAAAGTTGACTTTGTAAACCTCTATTTCCTTTTAACTTTTATTTCTTGTTTGTTTGCAAAGGTTAATTTTAATGAAGTTTTACTTGTATATAGGGATGTGTGTGGGATGTGTGAGAGATATAATATAAGTTATTATTTTGGTTTGTGTGCAAGATATGAAAAAACATCAATTTTTTATTTTGAATTATGTGTATGACAGTGAAATATTAAACATACTTAATAGATGCTATGTATCCTTTATATTTTTCATGAGTAGCTTGAAGGTTCCATGCACCTGGAAGAAGTTGACCTTTTTGATGATCAATGGTAATGTGATTGTCTCTAGTAGTTGTCCCAAATTATTTATAATTTTCCAGACAGAACAGTAATCAATCATTGCAACCATATTGATCTCTCTTTTGTTTTTGCTGTTTTGCGAACCATCAATGGAAAGAGTTCGCAAGCTAATCAATTAAGCAATTTTCCCGAATGCAATAGGCAGTAATTTGGAAGCAAAACACGTGGCTGATAAATGTCGCATGACATTAGGCTGTACCTCTTTTAGCTGTGATACCGAGGTTCGTGATTACTTGAATCATTTTTTGACTTTCATAGTGATATGTTGATGAGATTGATGGATACGTGGTAAGATTATAAGGGGCAAAGTAATAAGGATAATGTTGGAGTAATATTTATTAGAGGGAAAGTACAGATTGTAAATTCTTGTGTGCGAATATACTGCATTTGAGTAGAAGATGCACATCCTTTAAAGGAGTGGGCATTAGTTTGATCAAAAAGTAGGTCAATAGTAGCTCGGGTTACTATAATTTGGGTTGGCACCACGTATAGAATTAATTTGATTAACTGATGAGCAAGGATCCATAAAGCTGACCCTAGGTAATTACGATAAGGACATTGATGATAATGTTGATCATGACCCCATTTTCACTCACTAAACTAAGGTGGAGTTTGGTTCGCTGTTATCTTGATGTTATGTTATGTAATCTAGATGTCATCTTTTGACTAATAATTTTATAATTTTATAGAAGATTATTTATAGATGCCATCAAACCAAATAATTGCTTTCTCTAGACAACATAACATAACATCAAGATAACATTAAACCAAATGCCCCCTAAATGTCGCTTAGTTCAGCCTAAGGCAGCTCCTCCTTTTGCTGTGATTCTGATGATCATATTTACTCGATTTTTTGATATACGCATTTGGTCTATCAAAAATCTTTGGTGAAACATTGTTGCGGTACAGAGAATAAATTGTTGTGTGATGACCATATACAACACAGAATAGAATATGCATCGACAATATTTTGGTCAAAAAGAAAAAAGTTGATCAATAGTAAGCTTGGGTTAGTATAATTACTGAAATTTGGGCTAACACCACATACAGAATTAATTTGGTAACATATGAAGAAGAATCCATATTAAGTAGCTGTGATAAGCTGGCTAATAGTAATCCCTTCTATTCTCAGACTCTGCTGCTTTCTTCTCTTTTCAGGACAAAACCGGGCGTCCGCAGAAACAAGTCACTTTAAAAAACCTTACTACGGGAAAGCTGTTCAGCTTCTTCATTCGCAAGATGATTCCGTCTCCCCCGAAAAACGAAGATTTATCATCAATCAAGAAGAGGCCAACCTGTTGCGAAGAGAATGGGAACTCGAAGAAGCCAAGATCATGCTCCGGCCCTGAAGCTCTCGAATCTCAGGTCTCTGCTAATGCCGAAAGTGCAAAATCAGGAGGTTGCTTGCCAGAGCCCTGTGAGCACGCAAGGGAAATTGAAAGGCTTAAACATATGATCCGCATGAGGGAAGATGAGATCTTCAACCTGCAGAAGATCCTGGCAGCTCTCACCAGAAAGCATGGATTGTGAAAATAATTAATTTGTCATTTTTTGTATTTTGATATGAAAGCAAGTTTATTTTAAAAAATTGTTAATTTAATATTAAAATTTATATACTATGAATTCATAAAATTAAATTTATAAGAAAACAAATGACCCCAATTATTATAGATTAAATATTGTGATAGATTTTCTTGGCAGTCACAGGTCTTTTGGTTCATTGTTATTTAAGTGTTATGTTATGTAATTTAGATGTCATTTTTGATTAATAATTTTATAAAAGATTATTTATAGATGTTATTAAATTAAATAATTATTTTTTTAAATAACATAACATAATATTAAGATAATATTAAATCAAATACCTTCTTACAAAAGTGCGAGAGATAATCTCTTGGTCTCAAATTGGGTGTAGCTCAAAATCTAATCAAACTCAAAAAAAAAAACTTTGAAGTAATTGAGCTAGCTTGAAAAAAAGTCAGTTCAAAATGACAAGTTTTAATGTTCATTCGTTAAGATTAATTGACAAGTTTGAATATTTTTTTTAAAAAGCTTGAATGTTAAATGATGAATGATTTTAAACATATTAATATTATTTATGTTAATACATAAAAAGATCGCGAATATGCTAGTTTAAGAGCTTTATGATAAGAAAAGGGTTAATGAAATGTTATAAATGAGTTTGATTAATGAGCTCAATATGTATGAGAATATTTAAATCGCTCGAAAGCTTGCTTGTTAATAAACTCGGTAAGGAGCTTGAGGATAATTAGCACACGTGTTAATAGACTCGAACTTGTTCTTTTATGATCAAATCAACGTAGTTTTGAAAAGTTTGGCTTATTTGTAAATGAGCTTGAACAATAAAATTTGAAGTGAGCTTGAACAATAACACGATACATCAACTAAGTCTTATGAAATTCTTAACTTGGGATGCAATGAAGTCCTATATCTGAATTTAAAGAGACCAATAAATCAACAAAGTCTCGCGTTTTGCATCGTTAATTCGTGAACGACTTTTGCTTTACATGTCACATTTGGATAGGACTTAGAAAATTCTAGGCTTCTCCCAAAAATATTAATCAATATTTTATATTTATTTCATATTATACATAAATTTAAATATCTAAAGTCGACTTTATTTTATATCATACACATATCTCAATCTTAAAAATTAATAATATTTTATACCTTACATATATTTTAATTGATTTTACATCCATGATATGAAATTCTATTGAAATTATGTGCTTCACAAATTTTAAGAAATTATGTGTTGCACCAAAATACTTCAAAAATCATAATACCACATCCAATTATTTATAATATTATGTATTTTACTCAAATTCGTCCAAATTCGCACATCTGTTTAGCATTTTCATAGTAAATATTTAAATTCTTACATCTCGATAAACAAGTTCAAGGTGTACTAAATATAATTAAAATTTAATTTTATAGAATTGAAAAGGGATATAATTTTAGAATTGGATACACATGAAATGTGTAATTTTCAAAGAAACTGAGTAAAATGTGTAATTTTAATACAATTTTACATTATTTATGTAAATATTTTTAAAAAGATCACTTCATTTTATATTTAAAATAATTTTATTAATTTTGTAATATTATTAGGAGCACAGCCATGTAATATATTTTCTCAATCAAGGAATCACATTCAACACAAATACGAATATTAGAATTAAAAGTATTCCATATTTTACATATTTTTAATATTAAAATAATTTTATTTTTCATTAAACTTAAAAATTAAAATATTTATTTTCTCTTATAAAAAAAAACGAACCAAATGAGCCCGGGTGAAATTTTTTTTTTTAAAAAAAGATATATTATAGAATGCTCGATTACTTATCGCATCAAACTCGGTACAACTACATGCATCTCACGTTGAGGCTACAGAGCACTGCTTGCAGAACTAATCTCTTATTTTAATTGTTGAAATTATGTTGAATACAATTTATATTACTATATTTATATTAAAATTTATATTACTATATTTATAGTGCTATATTTAATTGTTGTATAATCAAAGAAATATTAATATAGTTGAAATTATATTTGAATATAATTTATATTACCTAATTTGAAATATTATAAGTGAAATGATATCTGAATAAAATATAAATGTGAATTAATAACTGAAAGAAATTTTATTTAAATATAATATATATTGACATATTAAATTATATGCACAATTTTTTATGGCAATATTTGTGTTGAATATAAGATAAAGTTGATTTTTACAATTAAAATTTGTGTTGGATTAAAAAAAAATTTTGAACCAAACTTCTTAATAAAAAACGGTTGGACAGGGAGTAAATTGGATGTGATAGAAGCTATTTAAATATTATTTTTTATTAATAATTTTATAATTTTATAAAAAAATATTTATTGATATTATTAAATAAAATAATTATTATTTTTAAATAATATAACATAATATAAATATAATATTAAATTAAATATCTCTTTAATTTTCATAATGATGTGATAAGAACAATTTATTACCTACAAAATGTCCATAAGCCTAATTATCTTAGCCTAACTAATCTCCATTGATGTAAGGGTAAATAGCATTTGGGTTCCTCTAGTTTGCTCGTATGAGCAAATAGATCTCTCGAACATTTAAATGTACAACAAATTGGTCCTTCAGTTTGATGAAATATGCACATAGGCCCTTGGGCCTTGACAGACGTTAGAAATCACCATCTCTCTCCTCCCGGCATCTCACTTTCCTCCCGATCATTGCGCACGGACAACGCTGGGGTAGCTGGACCTGTGCAACCCACCGGCAGTCGCCGGCAGGTCGTGCGGCCGTCGCCCGTGTGCGGCGATCAGGAGGAGAGAGAGGCTGTGTGCAGTGTCGCCCCGTGCGCGGCTTCTCTCTCCCCTCTCAATCCCCGCGCACAGGCGATGCCGGCGCGACCCACCGGCTGTCGCACAGCCGCCAGATCCACCACCGGTTGGTCGCACACGTCGCGCAGCCACCGAAGTCCAGCGATGTCGCCCGTGCGCGGCAATCGGGAGAAGAGAGAGAAATGCGGGGAGGAGAGAGTGTGTGATTTCTAACGTCTGTTACGGCTCAAAGATCTACGTACATATTTCATCAAACTGGAGGACTAATTTGCTACATTTAAATGTTCGAGAGACCTATTTGCTCATCGAGTAAATAAAGGGACCCAGATGCTATTTACCCTTGATTTAATGACAAAATAAGCCAGAAGTTGTCTGTTTTAAAGCAAATTATTTGTAAGTCCTTGAAGTTTGATGATCACTATATTTAATTCAAAGACAATGGAATTAAATAAAAAATTGTTAAAGATAGGGTAAACTTGCACATAAATTCCTGAGATTATAAGATTTTTATATTCGATCTATAGATTTTAAATCGTAAGCCTTATAAGTCCGTAAGCTTTGATATGGTCGACAATTTATTACTGTCTGGCCTTTCTATTGCTTCCAATATTACATTTAATTTGAATTAATTATGTAAAATCAAGATGCAAAGGGACAAAATTGTAACAAATCATTTACTAAGTGCCAAAAAAAATAAGGGCTGATATGTAAAAATTGTTAAGATCTTAGGCACTGTTATTTAAAATTTGTAGACCAATATTAAAAAATACTAAAAGCTCAAAAATCAATATGCAATTTACCTTTAAAGTAACATATCCAATTCACATTTAAATAAAAATACATTAAAAAAAATTTACCTACATGCCACACAATTTAGTTTTATTTATGTCTTACTCATCCATTCTTAGTTAATTACGTTATGCACACTCAAAATATTATAAAATCTTACGTACACACATTTGAGTTAAAATTTAATCAAAATCTATTTAAAAAAATATTCTGCTTGTAAATCATTAAAGTTATATTTTTACTTTTAATGGTACATATTTTTCTCTTCATCAATGTTGAACTCTTTGATTTTGATGACCAATATTAATTTAGTTGTTATAGACTAATTCTCTTGTTGAGTGTGTTAACAGGTTGCATTATCTCATTTGAGGATTTAGTCTTAATTAAAGTCCAGAGAAAAGCAGGATCTCACTAGAATTTTTACTATTTTCTTTTCTAGGACAATTATGTGAGCATGTGCATTTTTGCTAAGGTTTTTACTTGAATTTTTTCTTTTGGTTTTCTAGTTAAGAAAACCAAATTTTTTCTTTCGTATTTATTGTGATTGGATGTTTAAGCAAAAATCTCTTCAACCTATTCATGTTAAGAAATTTGAATTGAGAGTGTAGCTCACTTAATCTATTGATTTGAGTTTGAAGCTTAACTCAAAGTTTAATAATTATCATATATTAGGTTAAAAGTTGGTTTAGCTTAAACACAATCTCATGCCTATGATAGATGCCTACATGGTCATTAATTGTTCTTGTATTTTTGTATATGACAAAACATAACCTATTTGTTAATACCCATGTATTTTCCAAAAGGTTGTATGAGCCACATCAATCCAAATCAAGAGCCATCATTCCTTCTCCTTGTAACTTGGGTTTTGTTTCTCACATGATTTCTTGGCTTGTGTTTTTGATTTCTTGCAGCTTACCGTTTTTCTTGAAAAGTCTGATTTTATTAGTATGATGGCCACCATGTTAAAATATTGAGGCATGCTTGTATAATTACTTTTTTATTCTGAATCCACTTGGCTTTGTCCCTTTCATGTTGGCTAAGTGCAATAAGCCTACAATCACAAAAGAACAAAATTGGGTTGTTTCCTTCTCTCTCTTTCCAACGAAAATAATTCTGCATTCTTAAGCAAATGTGATTTTTTCTCCAAAACTAATTCTCTCCAAACACTGTTTTCTGATTTTGCATACTCTGTTTTTGGAGAACAGCAACTTACCTTCTCCTCTCAAGCTTTCACTCGGTTTTTGCTCTCCCAAAGCCATAATTGCAAAACATTTGAAGGAGATTTCAAAGAAGGAGATTGTGGTGTTTCTCAAGTGAAAAGAAGCTGAAATTTTTATGGTTTTATTCTATTTCCTGCTTCAGAAATTTATATTGCTGCGTTTTGATTTTTGGTTTGCTGTGAATCCTGTTTCGTGTGTTATTACTTATCGAGATTCACCAAACTCCTGTTTTACCTCTTGTTCTTCCTGTTGAAAGCTCATATTAAGTGATTCTTCTTTATTCTCTCTAACTTTTCAATCACTGTTTTTACGTTAGCCTTTTCGGAATTATTCAAGTAGACCCTTAGCTAATTTGCATGTACATAGAGTGTCTCATTGTAATATTGATTCTTGTATATGCATTGTAACTTAAGCTAGCTAGTCTAGCAAAACCTTTCCTTCCTTACTCTATCTCCCTAGTGGAGGTTTGTAGGTTTGCTCAGCTTTGGTTCCTGTAAAAAGCTGTAGGATTGAAGGTTTGCTTGGCTTTGGTTTCTTGAAAAAGCCATAGGGTTGTACTGGGTTTGTTCGGCTTTGGTTCCCATAAAAAGTCGGGATTATAGTAGAATTCTCATTCGAGGTGCGTGGGGGAGTGGACTAGGCGGAAGGCCGAACCACTATAAATCTTTTGTGCCTTTTGTGTGATATATTTATGCTGTTTGCTTTTCTCCTTTGTTAAATACGTTATTTCTGCAATGAGTCCTTTTTCGCAAATTGACCACACTTTCTGGTGGTGCTCTCTGTTCTATTCCTTCTGCAGTCCGATTTGCTAAATCAACCTCTCAGTATTAATTGGATTATCTCTTAAGTTTATTGTCTTAATTTAAACTTATAAATTTTATTATTCCCAATTCACCCCCCTCTTGGGAAGCCTTTGGGCCAACACTCAATACTATACTAAAGCGCTGATTCATCCTAAAATCAATTTACATCGCGGATGTCTCCTTCCTTTGTCGTCATCTAAACATTAAGATTTTAGGATTTTCACTCAAAATATATTTAAATATCCTTAAAATAATATGATGAACGGCTCAGATTTTTTGTAATCTAACTATAGTTAGGTTATTGAAAAATTATGATTACTCATCATAATAGAAATAAGTTAAAATGTGTGTATGTAAGATTTTATAATATTTTGAGTGTGCATAGCGTAATTAACTAAGAATGGATGGGTAAGGCATAAATAGAACTAAATGGTGTGGCATGTAGGTAATTATCCTTTTATATAAAAATTAAATATAAAATATATACAAATATATATTTACTTAAGGATTCAAATTTATGTTTATATTTATATATTAAGATATATGTTTTTAATTAAAATTATGTCTATATTTTTTCTTTTATTTATATACGTGTAAAATGGCTAATGTTGAGAGGATTTTAATCATAATTTTTTTATATTTAAAACAGTTTATAAGTTTTTTTTCTTTTTTTTTGTTTTTTGGTATTCTTTTTCATGATAATTTCATCAAGTGTGCTTTCTCTATCAATCCTGATTATTGTTTAAAAATCAGACTAAAAACGTCAATTATTCACCTTCCTTAGTAAATTAATAAAATGCAAAGTCCATCTTGAAATTTTTAAATAAATGAATTAATATAGGAATTTCCATTAATAAAATTTGTAATACAAAAAAAAATCTAAAAATTATTTTATCACGCATACAACCTAATAATTTAATTGCAATATCTTTTTTTGAAAGTAATTGCAATATCTTTTAAATAAATAAACTAATACCACCACAAAAAATAATATTAAATTATCTATAAATTGGCTTTTATTTAAGTTATTACACACTCACCATGAACTAAACTAAAGCTTCATTTAATTCGAAATAATTTTTTTATCTAACATAAATTTTAACAAAAAAATTAACTTTATTTCACATCCAATATAAATACGAGTATTAGAATTGAAAGTATTTCATATTTTACACACTTTCTAATATTAAAATAATTTTTTTCATTAAATATTAAAAGTATCAAATCAGTTGTACGAGTGAAACAAGTTACTAAATATTTTTAAATTTTACGAATAACAGAATAACTTTTCTATTAAAAAGATCATCAGGAATAGCAATATTTGCAAGATAAAATACATATGATATCATGCTGAAGTTGATATTAATTATCATATCATCAATATTATTTTTTTAAATCCATCAGTTTTTTTTTTTTTTACAAAAAATTCATCAATATTTATATATCATATTTAGTTGTGGCGGAGACTTAGGCCTAGTTTGGCGTGAAAATTAAAATCAAGACTAAAATAATGCTATTTTTAAAAATAACAACAATAATAATAAATAATTTTTTTTAAATATTCTACAAAAATTCTAATATAAAAAAGTATTATTTTATTTTACGTACTTAATAAATTTTAATAAAAATATTAATTTTATTTTACATCCTAAATCAAAATACTTAATTTGTGTATTTTGATTTAGAATGTGAAATAAAGTTAATATTTTTATTAAAAATTATTAAATATATGATGTAAAATAATATTTTTTATATTAAAATTTGTGTAAAATAATTAAAAATATATTTATTATTATTATTTAAATTAATACTATTTTAATTTTTATTTTAATCCTTACATCAAATAGAAACTTAGCTGCATAGATGTGACCTAAATATTACAATACCATCGATAGTCAATTCTGCTTTACCTTTAATTAAAAAAAAATTCTGCTTTATCATGTTGACTCACTCAAAATTGAAATTCAATTCTGCTTTATCTTTAATTAAAAAAAAATTCTGCTTTATCATGTTGACTCACTCAAAATTGAAATTAACCATTTTTAAAAGGTTTAATTGGGTTGATTGTGTGGAATTTGTTCAAATTGTATAATTAAATACTGAAAAATTACATATTAGTTTAAATATTTTGTTAAATTTACATAACAATCCACTTATTATAACTCTATCTGTCTACAAGAGAAATTACATACATACTAGTACTCTGTAATATTTTATTTAAATACTTATCATTTTTTAAAATTATTTACGCTGATCTTATTCTGTAATTTTAAATGTTACATATTTCATACATATTCATTACAAATAAATTTTATACATAAAATATTTCATATGTAGGCTATTACTGGCCCAAAGCCATCCCACAAGGATTATGCTGAGTACCAGCTTATTGTTGTAATCTGGTCAACGTTGGCCATCATATATCGGTTTGCTACTATTGGTCGACCACTACCTGCACTCATGCTAATATTCATTATCGGTGGCTATGTCATCAAGCACCAATCATTGGATGTTGCTTGTTGATAATTTAAATATATTCAGTGATATTTCACGAAAAGTAAAGTATTTCTTAAAAAATCTAGTAAGGTTAAATCAAGATGACCATCACACTATTTAAATATTTATTTTATAATTGAAATGTAAATAGCTAGATTTTCTTGTTAAATAAAAACAAAAAACTGGATTTGGGAACTTGACCTTCTATTCAATGAAGTTTTTTTTTTTTTTTTTTTTGATGTTGTAATTCAATGTAGTTGTTAGAGCTCACAGAAAACCCCCTTATATATAAATAAATGCATATTGACGTAGACTACACGCAGTTGTAAATAAAAATGAGCCAGCTTTGTAATTTTCATTAATTTTTTAATAATTTCATTACAAATGTTGATCGAGTTCTGATAAATTCTAGTGAACAATTAATCGAGAATTGAAGCTATTAGAGAGTAAGCTTTTGAAGGCCCTGACGGTCAGATGATCGTTACCCAGATTCCCCGTTGTAATGAACACGTTGAAGTGCCGTAATATGTCAAATTGTTGGGGCGCGATCACGTGAGGCTGTTGGGACATTCTAGATATCTCTGCTCACGCTATACACATTATCTCGCGATATCTTTGGCCTTGGTTGATATATTGGTTCTTTTTCGGACAAAGCTTACTATGGGTGCAAGTTTCTCTGATTTGGATCTATTCTAGGTTCGTTTACTCAATGCAAATTTGGTCTACATATATTGCAATAATACCTCTAGTTCAAGAATCGTAGAAACTAAAGAAAAAGCAACGTGAAATTTACAGACGTAGTACGACCTCTTCGAATCATTTTTGAATTCGTCTATCTTTTTCCTCTATTTTTCTTCTCTCATTCCCCCTTTAATCATTTGCAAGAGCGCGATGCACTTTCTCAATCTTCTCGAACAAAACTTTGCGTCGACAAATAAATTTACAGCTTAAAATAATAATGCAGTTCAATGTGGTTGCTAGCCATTACTTTTCTTTGGGTTGACATTAGAGAATTTTCAAAATTCTAATGCTCACAAGAGGAGAATATTTTATTTTTAAGATCATATCTAACTGAAGAACAACCAAAAATAAATGAAACATATATATAGTTGAGAGGCGCCAGTTGGAAAAATAAATTGATTAATGTAGGAGACTTGTATTTGGTGAATTTAAGCTTCATGTTAACCTCATTTCACTATTGATGAGATAAAACTAGGGGTAGGAATCATCGATTTCGGGTTGAGCTAGGCACCGCTAATCAAATTCGGCTTATTAATTTATACTCGATTCAAACTTCTCGAGTTCAAGCAGCCTCGACTCAACTGGCATTCAATTTTAAGCTAGCATGAATTTTAATTGAGCAAGCTTAAAAATTAAAAATTATTTGAAAAATATTAATTAAATTCTATTAGTTTTTAAATATGAGTTAATTATACCTACAAGCTTACTCGATACATATTTTAATAGTTATGTCTTACATTTTTCATGAAAGTAATGTCTAAATACGTTATATAAATAATTTACATAATTTATATTTTGAAACATAAAAATCAAGCAAAGATGAATTCAAATTGATTCGATCAGACCGATTATTGAACTCAACTTGATAAAATTTTGAGATGTCAATACAGCTTGTGGCTCAGCTCGAAAAAAAAAACTATTTGATTCGTGTCAATTTAACTCATTTCACGAAAAAAAATTGTAATTTTGAACTTTGATTCGCTTTCGAGTGAGTTGAGCATCAGCTATGGACATCTAAAATTTCAAATCCAGTTTGGCACAAATTTTAATTGAAATTTGATAAAAATACCCAGTATTTGGGGAAAAAAAGGGATAATTACCTGCATGCCACACAAATTTTTTAATATTACACCACACATATTTTCTTCACAAAATTTATACTAAAGACTGTGAAGAAAGTGTGTGTGATATAATACATGAAGATTTGTGTGGTATGTAGGTAATTATTTCAAAAAAAATTAGTAACTTAAAATTTAATCAACTTTTTATCAATTAAAATTGAAATAATTATGCAGCTGTAGCCCGTTCAGAATTTATTGCTCTAATCGTCAGCCCATACCTGCTCTTGGGGATGACATCACAGAATTTTAAAAATTCTACTGCTTTACATAGGATGAATATTTTATTTTCAACAACTTAAATAAATGAAACATAGTGGAAGCCAATTAAAAAAATAAATAAATTGATTTATATATGACTGTAGTAGGTGATCTTGAGAAATTAAGGTTTATAATGAAACTATTAATTTTGATAAATGTTTTGGGGTCTCATATATGCACTTTAATTTGTTTATCTGTGATTCATCACAATTTAGTTTATTACGTCAAAAAATATATATAATTCTGGTCTGTTTGTTTGTAAGATTAAATTTAAGAAAGTTAAAATTAAATTTGAATAGAGATATTTTTTATTAAAAATTATAAATGATGTGAAATAAAGTTATGTGATATAAAGTTAGTTATTATATTGAGATATGTGAGAGATGTGTTATAAGGTAGTTATCATTTTAGTAATACGTATAGGACATGAAATAAAGTTAATTTTTAATATTAAATTTTATGTGTAATGTGATATGTTAGTGTTGTAATTGGATTCGCGCCTCCATCTGAGCCGTCCACGTGGTCGCTCACATGATCTCCACGTGAGCAAGGCACCCAAGTCGAACAGAAGGAGTATCATCCCGAAAAGCAGACCGAGCAGATGTCGAAGAGCAAAGCCCCGACGCGACATCTGACCGTTGGAGGATTGTACTTCTCTGAGGAAAATGCGGTTTTCCCGCCGACAGGGCATGACCGCTGACACATCGTACAGGAGTCACATACTAGCCATCTGCAGGCATTGATTGGGCCGTTGCTAAGGTCATAAGTTACTCGGCTAGAAGTGACTAGACATAACAGGCTCAGGGTATATATACTTCCTGTACACAGCCTTCAAAG